>QFDD01004663.1:0-16733 GCA_006871305.1 Vachellia collinsii | reverse complement strand
AATGAACTTAGGAAAGGTGTCCTTTTAGAAAACTAATTTCAGTCATAACTGAGCTGCATCCACTATGTAGAATACCATATCAAGAACGTAATTACCTTCTCAACGTAGCAACGGACCATGTTTTCAATATCTTCAACTATAGTTTCTGATTGTCCCTCTGTAGAGATGTCAAGGTTTATTTATCCATTAGGCAGACTGATAAATATTATTGAGGAAGAATACTCATAAATACGTTAACATTTACCTACTGCAACCTTCGTCAATCCAGGAAGATCTATGAGGGTTAAGTTTACAACTGCAGGTAAAAGCCATGACAAATCATCAAACAATTTGGATGGGCAGGTATACAGAAAGATCAAATTATTAATCACGGAGAAATAATGTGTCTCTCATGTTCGAAAGATAGACCTAATGTTAGATTTCAATCAAATCATGCTTTTGTAAGCTGCGATGCAGCACAGTTAAGTATATATATTCAGTGAAAATAGTCTTGTATTGAGCAATCTGAAGTGAAATAAAAACCATATTAAGTGTACATGACTTCGAACCAAATATGATACAGTGCTCCTAGTACAAGTTTTTCCATTCACAAAGTTCAAACGTCGTCTCTAACATGCTATCACGGGGCAATGCAAGTACAAACCATTTGGAGAATATATGCTGAGATGAATAGGAACATTTGATATTTGCTTTGTCTTCCCAGTAATACGATCTGTTTCATCCGATATTTCCTTCCTCACAGTCGCTGCATGGGCAGAAAGGGAAATAAACTTCAGTCTCATGAGTCATAAGCAAACATGGAAGTAGGCCCCAAAAGTGAAAAGAAAAACATTAGATCTTTTTTTTTTTCCATTCTTCTGGGAAAAAATATTTGCATTTAGAGTTAAAAGGCCAGAGTGTTGTAGGTTTAAATGTTTCTCAAATACATTGTTGGCACATGTTTTTTAGAATACGTATCAGTTGCACGACAGTGAAGTAGACCCCAAAAGTGATTTAAAGTATCTCCACTGTTCCCAATTCCAGTATCATATTTCACTTGTATTAAAAAGAATCTCTCTCTAGGTGGACCAAATGATAGATAAATATGATCCTTCCTCCTATGGCAAGATAAACCCAAGCATTAATGCATTTGTCCAGTCAAGCGCGGCCAAAGAGAGTAATACCCCTTAAAATGGAATCATATGATAGAAATATAGGATCAATCACTGCTGTGGCTATGTCACCATCTTTTCAATAATTAACCCTTACATGCATGCTTGGGAGAATAAGCTGATGTCAGTATATGTAGTATTATCATGATGATTTTTAGCCCTTTTTTTTAGAATGCGATGATTTTTAGCTCTAATTAACAATAATTCTTCATGCTGAAAGTAGTGAACAATCACATAGATCTTTGGTATGACATGTTAAGAAAAGGGTCTGGCAGCACGCGGTAATATCTCCTATCGTCTATGGGATACGAAAGGCTCCATAATTCGATCAAACATGTCTTGAAGTCTCGATCGAAACTAAGGTGAGATTGAGTTATTAACATCAAAGGAAAAGAACATTTGCAAGTGACTGCACATAAGGTTGGCTCACAGTCACACTACTGCATATATATATTTGGACAGAAAAGTGGAAGTAGGAAATTTTAAATACCAAAGTCAGTGAATCTCTTTCTAGGTGCATGGAGAAACTCAGCATATTCTTGCTGCCCATCTTCAGTCTTATGAAGCTGAAGCACTAGTGGCCTCCTTGTGACAATGCCTTAACATAAAGATAATGTCATGAAGACATTTAGAGAAATGAAAATAAACCATTCTTTAGCACCATCAATAGGATGATGTTTGAATCCTTAATTGCGTAAGATAATGTCATGCCTCCTTGTTACAAGTAAGAAATGCGACCAAAAAAAAAAATTTGCTTAGAAACCTCTCTTAATTGCGTAAGAAGACATTGTAAAAAAAAAATTAACATTTCAAAAATGATAACAACTCAGGATCATGCTCAATGCATGCTAGTCCATTTGAACCATTCCACACGTAACATCAACTTTCAATTACTGCACAACACGTTAGTTATACCGCGCGGTGAGACAGCAAACCACATGCTTCTATGCTCTACCTCCAAACAGTTTTTCTCCATTGCTGAAGATGTTGACATTTTAAAAAGCAGAGCTTAAATTGCCAAGAGGATGGAGGAAAATGAGCATTACCAGACCCTCGAGGTAGAAAATCCCTTCCGACCACACTTTCCAACACAGACGATTTCCCTGAACTCTGATTTTCAGAACAGAAGAAAAAAAATCAGGACAGCAAATTCTTAAACGACGTAGAAGAAATTAAGCCCAGTTTCAACCACACCTGGCCTCCGACCACAGCCACCGAGGGAAGAGCCTCCCAGAGAGACAACCCCTCGCCGCCATGGTCACCTAAAACTGTACACGCCCGTTGAATCTTATTGATTAGCCCGATCAAGCTCGTCATGGTCGCCATTTTGGAGAATAAGATAAAAGAAAAAATAAAGATGAGAGTTGAAATATATAGTTAATCGTAGTTAAGGGTTGACAACTGAGAAAGAGAGGTCAGATCAAGTGGTTGAATGAATTTAGATGCAGAATGACCGTCATTAGAGATGGAATGGAAACAATTAACAGAATTTCAGAACGGAAGAGAGAGGAACGATGAAACCAAAACGGAAAAAACGGAAGCGCATTGCATGTGTAAGTGAAACGTAGGTGAAAAATATTAATATATTTATGAATATTAATATTTTAATATATAAAAAAATCTATAAAGAAATTATATATAAGTCATGATGAATACAAAGTTTTGCTTTGCAAGACGTAGTGACGCACGACCCATCTTGCAGTTAAGTCACAAAATTTCGCTCCAAATAAGAGCATGTAGTCTGATCTATTTTACAAAACTATGTGTTGAGTTATGATTTTTCTTTTACTCAACACACAATATCTCACTTAATAAAACTTTTTAACATATCAGGTCCATCATACTTATTAAACATAAGCTTGGTAAATTTTCAAGCTTCTAAAAGTCATCAAAATTATTAAATAATTTTTCCATTTCTTTCTTTCTTTTTTATCCAAGTAATAATAGTGAATGAGGCTCTAAGATAGCAACAAATTGGACTTATTTGATCAATGAGATTGGGCTTCACAAAAGTGTGGTTCATTCTTTATATTGGGAAGTATAATTTAATGTTTTCCGAATCGGATCAAACGTAGAGGAATCATAAAAAACACATATCTCAGTGAAACTTATGCTTAAATATATATAAAATTTTTGCAATTGAATTGGATATACTTAAAATTTTGCAATGGAAGTAAGAAGACCCTCCTAATCTTGGGAAATATCGTTCCATCCTTCTTGTATTCCACAATTATTTTGTCTGTAAATACAATTTCTGGCCTAAAAGGCAATCCCTCTCCTCTATAAATAAGCATTGACCAAAGCTTATGCCTGCTGAGAAGTTCTAAAAAATTAAAACAGTTCACAGTAATATGATGATTAAATAAAATATTCACGTGTTTTATCATCATATATTTCTCATGGTATCTTTTTATAAGCAATAACTACTCAAATAACTTATGCAGTTAAAATAAATTAAAAATAATGAATATGTAAAAGATATAATTTTTTTCCAAACATACTCTTACTTATAAATATGATAAGTGAGTAAGAGAATGGGTGGGGAAAATATGAGAATGAATAAATGGGAGAGAGAAAAAAATGAAAGGGACATGTAATTAATTAAGGATAAAATTGTAAAACCATATTAAATTTTTTTGCCAAGGAAAAGTTTAGGTGATTAGAGTTTTGATGGCTCACCAATGCATATTTCCAGGTTCAAAAAACCCCTACAAATGTATTTATAGATCGGTTACTAACAAAATTCTCATATCAACAGTGATATTCAAACTCATGACCTTGCAGATTATGAATAAATTTCTTACCACTAGACCAACCTTTATTAACAGGCACCTTAAATTTTTAGACAAAATAAATTCATTGCTTATATGTATATCTAAACTCATGAGAAAAATGTTTTTATAAATAGGATCGGAGGTAGTATAAAAAACCTTGTGAGATTTAAAATTATGCAAGATCAAACAAGATAATTAACATAATAAAAATGAGCGTAGTTGCACAAATTTGCGAATTCTTTCAAGTAGGGAACATTTCATAAATAATAACTAACTCAAAAGGATGGCGTATAAAAACATAATACATAATGAGAATTAAATAAAAATGACGTTAAATATTGACAACTAAATTAACTTCTTAGACGGACCCAGAGAATCCTTGTTGTGGGGCTGAAACTTGATATAAATAGCTAAAATCTATTTTAGTATTTTCCTACAAGGAACTCAGATAACTTCCACGAAAAAATGAGATTCAAATTTTTCCCCTTGTTTTGGGGTCATCAACTCTTTATGACCAATTTAAGACAAATTTTGCAGATAAGCGTTTACAAGTGCTTCTGATGAAGGACGACAGGGTTCATGGTTCACTCAGACAGATTTATAATAATCTTGAAACTATGAAGGTATAATACAACCAAATAAACTTAAATCTCGCTCTGATTACCAATAATATCAACAAACCTGAACCAACACAATCACACTATCCTGAAAATTACAAAATATAAACTACCAAGAGACGGAGGTGGGGGAATCCACCTATACAATCACACAACCACTCAGATTAATGCGGTTAGCCCGAGTTAATTTGTCTTCCTGCCATTGTAGCCGATCTCTCTAAGAAGAGGATACAACAGTTTTGTCAGAAGCATACCGATTCCTTCCATGTATTTTCTTCATGCTCCCAAATTCATGGTCAATATCAGTAACGATGGTCGTCGGCATGCCAGTTACAAACTTATAAGCAATGGAACAAAGAGACAGCATAAGAAAACAAAACAGCGAAAGGGCAGATGAATGCCTATGGAAGTTTAGTCCACAGGGACACTTCCATAGAAGACCATATGTCATTGCGTGCTGCGCGTTAATCCTCCTCTTGTTGCAGCTCTGGACAAATGAACTCCCATCAGTATCACAATAATTTAACATACTTCATGCTTCGTTAACTTGTATATAAAAACATGTACCCAGTAATGATTCAACTTTGTCAAGCGAGCATAACTAATCGACAGAAAAAGGAGGTCTTTGGGTTTAAAGGCAATTATTATGTTCAACCGTGATTATTGATTGTAGTTTCCTGATATTCATGGCTAATTTATGCAATTCGCAAATATTGCCCATGCAGTTGACAATATGCACGTAGATTGGCCAGTGCTGATGAATGCCAACACATATTTTAAATAGTAACAGGAGATAGACTGCATACTTGACTTCCACAGTCTCAGCATTGCGATTTGCAATAATCCGATTCCATACGTGATATTTGTTAATAATAAATAATATGCCTTTAAGAGTATTAGACTCCGAAAATGAAATTGATGATGATATTATCAAGCAAAAAGAAAGAATGAGGCAGACCAGAGTATAAGTAAAACAAAAGGGGACAGTTGAAGTAAATATATACTAAGATTCAACCATGATGACAACAAGAGGAGCCCAGGAAAGCCATTAAAAAAGAGGCAGCATGAGTTTAATAGAGTAGATGGCCAGAAGACTAGAATCAAAATCGCAACACATGAAGGATAGTTTATGTAACTGTTGACATGTCATGAAATGCCTATATCGAAGTCTGAAGTGTATAATCAAAATATAAATGAGGACCATTTATTTATTTTTTTCCCTCGTTACTCTCACATGTGCTTTTTAGTTAAACAGTATACAAAGTGTACAAGTGTAATGCACAACAGAGACACCTAGAATGAAGAATAATATCATAGGAAGACCCTGACTTAAAGCTTAAGCAGTATTACATGGAATTTCTGTTTTGCACAGAAAAGGCTCTGCTATTAGTTGTTAAGGCCTTTTCTTTTATAATCTAGATATGAACATACAATACGTTAAAAACTATCCATAATGGAATAACACAGTTGCATATCTTGAAAAGCCAAGGCCCTTGGGCAGCTTAGATTTCATTATTAAAACAAGAGGCCTGGGTCAAAAACCAAATCTAAAATGTCTAATATCAGATAGTAATCCACGAGAGGTATTAAGCACAGAGAAGAATCATAAACCAAGACATGCCAATAGCTTAAAATTCAGCACTATAACATAATTTGTATCCTCGACAAAAGGGCCAATCAAGATAATCCTTGAGAGGAAATGTTCAGGAACAGAAGAAATTCACAAGATTGAAAAAACTCCTAGCCTCAGAATTAATGACTTAAAAAATCAAGACATGAAATCCTGTTTAATAAATTGAGCACTATTTATCTTCAGGCAAGAAAAGGTTTCAAATAAGTACCTTCCAGAAATCAACTGTTGCTGAGCACTATTTACAGGGCCCTTTGAATTACCGAACCTCTTTGCTCTGGTCTCTTGTTCTTTTTCCACACGCATTGCTGCTACCTCCTTCTCCATGACTGCTACTTCTCTTCTCATCTTTTTGGCCTCAACTTCCATGGCTTTGGTCAGTGTATCTACCTTCTTTGCTAACATCTGAAAGATAATGACCATTGGCAACAATTAGCCAAGACTGTGGACTAAAAATTAAAAGAAAGTTAAAGTCTGGGATGGTTAAACAAAAAGAAATAGTAAAGCAACTATTAACCTCAATGGCATCATCTTTATCTTTTAGGTTTTGATCCTTCTCAAGACCAGCTTTCCTCAAGGCTAAGACCTCTTTCTGAAGCAGGTCATGCAAAACACCAGGAACACTATCCTCTGTCTCTCCTGTGGGGAACTCATTAGGCTTATCATCAGAATTCCCTTTCCAGGTGTTGTTTTCCTGGACGTCTTTGGTTCCTTCACAGGACTGATTGAATGGATAACTAGGAGGAGTCCCATTCAGCAAAAGCTTGCCCCTTTCCAGTGACCTAGTGCCACCATCAAAAGATTTAGATGTGCCTTTAGCATGCTTTAGCACCGTGCTAGAGGATAGAGAAGATCTCATTTGAAAGGATGGTGATCTCTTGGACAAAAACCCATTAAATGTTAGTTTTGACATGTTATCAGCTCCACCTAGGGATTGACGTCGAGAAGGTCCATTGCTAGCACTTCTTCCCTCTGAGGTACCGCGATTACTACTGTTAGAAGTTCCTCTCAAAGTTTCCTCTATCACTTTAAGCCGTACATGATACTTTTCCTGAAAATTTACAAAAAGTTTACCTTTGAATACTGGCAGAATTAATCCCCTAAGCTAATACAATGGCTGTAGGACCAGATTATTACTTTCAGCTGTGCTTCAGACTTGGCAGCACGCTCAGCTATAGCAAGCTTCTCACGAAGTTGCTGCATCTCACCCTATTATAAATGGAGTCCAGTAATTAGTGGAGATTAGATTTACAAATGAAGTTAAATGCAGAAAAAACTTTAGTACCAAAAAAAGTATTGAAGCCTAAGCTCAAAAGTCTCAAAAACTAATAAGAAGAGTAAAGCAAAACAAGATTCACCTGCAAGAATCGTCGCTCTTCAAGCCACTGTTTGACAGGCATCACTTTGTCATTAGCATCTTTCCATTCATTTGCTACAACCACAGCAACTCTGTTTGCTGTTACCTTGGCACGGGCCAACTCCCGGTCAAGAGTCTTCCTTTCCTCCTGAAGAATGTCAAGCAATCCAAGCAACAATTAATATGCTCTTTACAAGCCAACATGACAATAAGAGCAAAGAGTAATGTCACTTGAGATTTTGGCCAATTACATTCATTTCTTGAACTTTCCGTTGATAGTCCCTCACAGCATTTGCAGCTGCACCACCTGCAAGGACAGCCTCTTCAAGCTCCCTAACAGTTTGAGTAAGCTTTTCAACCTCTGCCACCTTCTGTCTATGCATTCTGTCCAGAATTTTATTTTCTTCCTGAGATAGATGACCAAGAAACCAAAGGTCATAAGTTACGTTTAACCATCTGATGTAGTAGCCAGTGAGTTGTGTTTTTTTTTTTGGTGGTGGGGGTGGGGGGGCAACAACAAGCAATACGGCAATACCTGGCAAATCTCAATTTGTTTAACGAGTTCTTGATTTTTATTTTGAAGATCATCCACCATAGAGGCCTTAGCCAAGGCAACCTGAACAGTCCTCTCCGCTTCAAGTAGTGCAGCTTCTTTAGATTTTGTGAGACGATCTAAAGCCTTGTTATCCTCTTGAAGTTTAGCAATCTACAAGAAACAAATAGGAGGAACTCACATAAATAGCCTATAATAAAATGTCCCCTCCAGCAAAGTTCACCAAAGGCTATTACTGCAAAATTCCGAAGAGCAAGGTATCACCTCTTGCCGAGCAAGCTTAAGTTCAGCCTCCAGGGGAGCAAGAATGGCTTCTATTGGAGGCATGTCATCATCCTTCTGAGCAGCATGGACCCTCCGAAGAGTGGCTTCAGCTGCAAACTGAGCTGCCATCGATGCTTTTTTCTCATCATTGATTTTCTTTATTTCCAGATTCTGTGACACATGTCCAATTTAGTGACATATCATAGAACCAGGGTAAGAAACTCATTGCTAAAATCGACAGAGGTATGAAATAATACTTTGCTTTCCAATATAGATTCTGTTAATTTCAGCTTCTCCTCCACCCTTGACAGCTCTTCAGTAAGCTACAGTATAGGCCAGTAAAATAGAAATAACGTCACATTTTTTAAGTGACACTAGTGCATAAACATGAAGAAAATGCAAAGCCATAAGCACAAGATAACTTAACATTTGTAGAGGGATAATTTCTAACTTGCTCAAGTAAGTAGATGAAAACAACACAAATTGATTGAGCAAAATATGAGATCATTTCAATTTTCACCCAGAAGGTTTAATTAAAATCCCACTCAGAAATCCCCATCTCCACCCTAGCTACTTACTAGATAAATATAATACAAAAGGCAAGTGGCATATCTATATATACAATAACATAAAACAATACACTTCCAAAAACGACATTGCCACCTAGTCTCAATATATAAAAAGATGCAGAAAAGAACATTAAGAGAAGCATGAGACCGTAAGAATCAAACAAGTCCCTAGAATTAAGAGTGTATACAGAGAATATCATGAAAAAAATGTTCTTCAAAAAGTAATAAAATAAATTAGAAGCATCGTTGGTCACTTAATCCAACAGAAAAGTAGAATCCTCAGACAATTAAGCACAGATGCATTAATGACAGGCTTGAGAGCAGCAGCCACTTCACTGGCAAACGAACGTTCGAAAAATTATAACATTGCTAATTTGGCATATTTATTACTGACTAATGGCCTTTCTATTTGATCAAGGCAACACAATAAACGGACAGTCTACTTGAGCCTAACAGAACGAATGGACTTCAGGCTACCACCAAACCAAAACGTTCTTGCTCGCGTGAGACCAATTAGAGGCTTTACTGCCGACACTAGATATGAAGAATTCGCCGCAGTATTCTACAAACCCAGTATTCTTGTACAATTTTAACTCACAGAGAAGCTTAGTTCACATCGAAAGCAAAAAAATGAAAAATAAAGCAGAAAGATGAGCACGCTACATGTTACAACCCACGACACCCGAACAAAAAGAAGAGCCTCTATTAAACCGAGAATTAATGGAAATCATTAAATGAACGACAGCAGGAACGTCAATAAATTTTGTGAAATATAGAGGTGACCTCTTCAACGGCCTTTTCTCTTTGCCGTTCAGAGAGCCTCAAGGCTTTGATCTCCGCCTGTGCTTCTGATAATTCCCTATCCTTATCTGCACAGATACACATACAGACACCTACAATCAACACGGTGAAACACCAAGCAAAATCAGCTAAAAACCCATTGGATCGAACCGCATTTTCGCACCTCTGACTTCATTCTCCAGCCGATTGAGCTCCACTTTCACCGGATCCGACCCGTGCAACAGGTTCAGGAACTCGTCCGCATCCAAGCTCGGCCTCACCGAGGCCCGCCTCCGTGACGAACTCTTCCCTTCCTTGAAAGATCCCGACACCGTCACCGCCAACGGCTGAGAAGGTGTCGGTGTCGCAACCACAGCCTCCGACCTCATCTCATCCGGCGCCACCCCTCCCCTGTCGCCGGAAATATCCGCCATGGCCGATCTCACCGTCAGCACACTCACTCTCGCATCCAAATGCTCCTACTTCCAAGGATCCCAACGACAGATCTCAAATCCACAACTTATAGATATACAAATATATATAGCTAGGGACAGAGTAAGACAGCTAGAGAGAGAGAATGCAAGCTTGGAAATGGCGGTTTTAAGAGAGAGAAAGTGTGAGGGAAATGCTTTTCGTTACGGTTGTTTTCTCTTTGTAAGATTAAACCTAGAGAGAGAGAGAATGAGAGGTTATATAAAAATCTCAGTACAGAGTGGAGTTAGTAGAGAGACGCTTTGCTGTTAAGCAGGAGTGCAGGACAATACAGGGTGAGACTTGAGAGAGAAAGACAGTGACTTCCCAGTAATCCTAGTTGAAAAGACCGTGAAAAGTATAGGATCAACGGGAAGAGTAATGCGCACACCAAGCGACTGATTGGCATTGCAATTGCCTGTGAGCGTCATTGGGGTGCGTCCGGCACCTTACGCGCACGATAGCACAATTGGATCCTATTACTGCTCAAGACGAACTAAATACTCACTGGCTGGCTGTTAATTGCTCATTTGTTCGTTTATGATTAATTTTTAAAAAGTGATTTTTTACTATAAAATATATTTTATTTCAATTTACGTAAAAGTAATTCTGAAAATGTTTGATAAACAAACTTTTGTTATAACTCTCTTGAAAGGAGAGAAACCATGGAGCCGTGTATTTATTGAATTTCCTTTTCCTATTGAGAGACTAAATAATTAAATTAAATCTTTCAGTGAATTTCCTCATTTCTAAATATATATGACCTTTTTAATTAAATCACATAAATTAAAATTAGTTAAACAACCTAATCTATTTAAAAATGAGAATGTATTTTTAAAACTATCATTTTTATGGAGTGTAGTATGGTATGTGCTCTATCTTTTAAAAGAATTTTTGCATAGTTTAAATGAAGATATTTTTCGTATCAATGTCTCGGAAATGCTACATTCACTCCTCTTGGGATGAACTGAAAACGTCTCACTTAAAGTACGTAAGAGAGTAAATAATGAGCATATAAAGTCAACTACTTGGGTACATTGACTTCGAATTCGATGAAAATTTGAGATCACTGGAATGAAACAGGAAATAGTGAAAAAAAAGGGAATTATTATAAAGTCCCAGAAAATTAATATCAGACAGGTCCTAAGAAGTTATCAATATGAGTAATTTGAGTTATCATTTATAGCTGTTTGAGTTGTCAATGGAACCTTACTGATATTAATTCTCTTATATGGAACTTTATAGTAATTCCCCGAGGATTTTTCCCACTGCCCGTTTGTCTGTTTGTTTCATTGTTTTTTTTTTAACTTGCTCGGAATTCGAGAGAGAAATTGCCTGCACAGTGAGATCGTATTTTGATAGGATGACAAGGCGAAGTCCTGTTCAACTGCACAAAGGATTATGACTTCACGGGATCGTGTGCAAATTCCGCAGGATGGATTTTGTTGTTTTTTTTTTCTGCGGGGCATTGTTCCATGATGGGCCTGCGCAACCGGAAGCAAAGCAAAGTGAGTGGAGGAAAATCTTTTTAAATTTAACTTAAAAAAATAGAGAAGTGGAGATAAAAGTTTTTAATTAATTTTTTCACTTCTTATCTTACACCTTATCTTTGTTAAATTATATAACCTCACTCTTTCAATTTTTCAAATTTAACTCACAAATTTTCCCACCCGTACCAAATAACCCCTAAAGTATATGTACCTGTTTGGGAAACAAGTCAAGAATTGATTATTATATAAACTCGGGTTTCACCCAATCACCCGTATGGAGACCGGAGAGTATTTAGTTGTATATGGTAAATAGCAAAGGGAAACATTTCACCCAAAAACCCTCTTAAAAATAGCAGAGGGACTCTCTTTTCCAAGAGCTTCCAATATTTATGCATATGAAATAGAACTTCCTCATCTATATTCCTTTTTCTGTTACCATTTATGACAAACGAAACCCTAAATGCAAACCATCCATCAATCATCTGTGAATAAGGATGGGATGGGATAGAGACCATGATAACACAGTCAGAATGAATGTCAAGCAAACATCTACCGCAAAATTATTAAGGAAATCCATGAGATCCACCATTCGAAATCTGGAAACTTGGACTAACTTCTTTATCCCCTATATGAACTATTCAAGGCAAGGAAAAATATAATATACCTAAAAAATGACTCTGACAAAAAACAAAGTGAGGTACAATGAACAGAAATCTCTCGCTTATTCATCAATAAATGCTCCAAGAAGCTCTTCTCCTTCTACTCAATCTCCTCTACAGAAGCAGACAATGGCAGCAAAGTCCAGCAATTAAAGATAACTTCAACTTTTCCTTGACTGGGCAAAGATATCTACATATAGACATCAGCAGTCCGAAGACCAGCACCTTGTTCTTTGTAAGCTTTTGTTCACACCTGTTCATTTCCCTTGAGAATATTGTACTTGCAGAGAGGACAAGTTGCATTCATTTTCAGCCATTTCACAATGCATGTAGAATGGAAATGATGGTTGCATGGCAGAGCATTGAGTTCGGCTCCATCCTCGTATGAAGTGAGACATATACAGCATTCCTGACAAGAGAAATGGCAAAACCAAAAATAAACGCTTCTGGAAACTAAAGCCTAGCAGAGAGAGGGAGTGAGTGGGGTGTGTGTGTGTGATGGAGACCTGGTAGCATGGGAAACCAAGTCCCACATTGAATAGAATAGAATGCTCAATAGGGTGTTTAAGTAGATTGGTTTTTCCACCTCAATAACTAACTTCCAGGGTAGAATTCCCTATTCCACTTAGGTACTCATCAGTGTGTGTGTGTGTGTGTAGAAGAGAGGGATATTCTTTTTCATAAAAGGAACAAATACAAACAGGACATGTAGAGGGGAGATAGGATCTCCATCTTCGAAAATGTTTCTTGCATGCAGAACTTTCAAAAGAATAAGGTGAAAGGCATAACTTACAATGTCAAGTACAAACAAACGACTACATGTTACATTTTGACTTGATCTTAATGAGTCCACTAGGATTTGTTACTTGGCCAAAGTCTAAAGGGATGTTTAATCGACCGTAATTGCAAAAGAAGCAAATATTTTCTTTTCATAAACACTTTACAGACTTCATTGATCGAAGACTGTGATAAGGTAATATTCTATTTTTTCCCCATAAATGACAAGTTTTTCACACTCTTGTAGTGTTCAAAGGTTGCATCTTGCACCCTTCAGGTACGATAATATATATTACTCGTTATAGAAGAAAACAGAAAATGAAGGGAAGCCTTAAAACTACTTGTTAAAATTTTCAGATGATAATGCCCATTACGCTTTCCTGATTTACATTCAACTTATCAGGTTCTATTATTAGAAAGCATCAAACGATAATGCCTTTTATTAGAAGTGTCAACTAGCTAATACTCTAATCTACTACACATTCTACACTGTGAAGCACGTACAGAGATACAGCAGTTTTTACGTGCATTGAAAAATAAATACAAAATCAGGAATAAACCACTTCATGTAAGCATAAACGGTGAGCTTCGCAAGTAAAAGACTGAAAGAATCCAATTATTATACATCAGAACAAGCATACCGCATCTTCAGGTAAAAGTATTCTTTCATTTGCCAGGTACCCACTACTCGTTTCTAAAGGAACCATTGATCCCGCTCCACCAGTAGGCTTTTCCTCATTGTTTAACATGCGAAATCTATATTTTGGGAGTAGATTAAGATCTGCTTCTGATGCACCTTCCTATGTTCTCCCAAAAGGAAACAAAGATAACGATTAAAGGCCCATGACCTTATGAAAATATGTCAGTCTAAAATGTAAATGACTATATCTTGTACCTGTCCAGCAACTGCATAGAGAATAGCAATGATGCATGGCAAACAACAACAGAGGGCAATGCCAATCAAGCAGGCCAAAACAATGCAAAAGATGGCAAAAAAGACATCAAA
The DNA here is from genome assembly GCA_006871305.1 of Vachellia collinsii. NCBI lineage: Eukaryota > Viridiplantae > Streptophyta > Magnoliopsida > Fabales > Fabaceae > Vachellia > Vachellia collinsii. The sequence continues at coordinate 2,635 of QFDD01004663.1, read as the reverse complement.
TGCCAGAAAAACAACAGCCAACCTGTACAAATTCAAAACAGAGATCCCTTCAGTCATTGCCTAAAATTCAAAATTCATCATACAGTAAACCAGCGGCGGGAATTTGAGAGAAAACTTCCTCCTAGGATCTTTCTAAGGAAACATATAATTTAAAGAAAGGTTATTTACAGATGCAAAGGTCATCCATTTGCCTCTAACCAACAGATTCAATTTTGGGGTATATTTTGACAAGGATTAACCAAAAGAAAAGGACACACAACTGCTTCCTCATATACTAGGATAGGTCAAGCCAACTAAATGGGAAACAAACATACCAGCTACTCGTTCTTAGCAATTTAATTTTTCAAAGTTGATCACCTGAGAACTAGCAGTTATAATATGCATGAAGAAGAGTGAATCAGTCTTGAACAACCTTGAAAGGAGCATTATAAAGGGTACATTATAGAAAAGGAAATAGGGAGGCTGTACTTCAATTTGTACTGTCACAATATGCACTAGTTCATATAATGGGAGTCAAACTTTTGGTGGAATTTCTGAGTGCGTAGCCAATAGAAAGATAGAATGACCTTGAAAAGTTGTATGCATATGAATTGTCCACACACACGATGATTATCAAACTTTGTGTGGTCAGTATACGTTTATACTTTGAGACTGTCACAGTGAATATAGTGTACAAAAGCAATTCGTAAGAGTCAATTGAAGAAGGCCTTACCAATACAAACGCGGAGCATCCTGCAGAAGAGTGTCACCACCTGAGATCACCCAATAAAAGCCAACTATCCACCAAAGGAACGAAACCAAAGTATTCACTGATTCACATCGTTTCATGAATCTGAGTCATAGATTATCAAGTCAGTGCATGCATCTAGTGCAACTCAATGAGAATACGATGATAAGACAGCTTATATAAACGCATAAAGCAATAGTAGATTAACATGTTTTTGGTAGACAAGAAACTTCAGAGTTCAAAAACAGGTTATTACTGAGGCAGCTAAGTTGGTTGGTCCTTTCTTCTCTTCTTCTCCCTCCCCATCCTTTCTCTTACTCAAAGTTCTCCCTGTTTCTTTCACTCCCTTCCAATAACTGTCTTTAAGTCTCTCAATGCAATCACATGAAAGCCCCTACTAAGCAAAACCTATTCTACATTCATAGACTAGTGTTTGTGCCTTTTTGGTTAAGGACACTAGCTGAATTTATCTTTAAGGCTATATAATAACGCTACAAAAGAAAGCATGGTGAACTTGCTTGAAAGTTTCAGCTCCAGGGGCAATAGAATTCAAGCTCCAAAAATCAACAAAGAGAATTGTAAAAGCGGAACTAATAAAACAGCCCACCCAGCGCGAGATGAATTCCATGAACTCCCATCTCCAGTTTCCTCGTCCTCACTGTCGTTGATATCCTCAGTATTACGAGCTTCGATATCCCCGTCCTGAGCCCTCCGCATCCGCGAAGCCCTCCTAGTCCTCCTCCTATATTCGAGCCACACAAGCACCACATGAACCAAGCACTGCGCCGCGTAGCCACAGATCCAGACCCGGATCAGCGTGTTAGGCTTCTCGTTGGTCGTCAGAAGAAGCATCACAACCGAGACCACCACAAAGGCCATATTCCACGTGACGTCGAGAACGACAACAGGCCTCGAGTAGCCCCAATCGGCCCTCCGCTCCTCCAGCTCGCGAGCCGCCGTCTCCCGCACCAGCATGGAGGGCCCCCGACGGCCGACGGCGCGGCCTAGAAGGAGCGCGAGGGTAGGAGTCCTTGGGGCATCAGAGGATCCCTGGCGGGAACGAAGGAGAGGCGCGTGGGGCTCAGCTGCCGACGTGGGAGAACTTTCCGACGACATGGCTAGAGGGAGAAAGAATTGTGCATAATTTAAATTGGGATTGGAATTGAAGAAATTGAACAGTGGAAGTTGGAGTAGCAGAAGCAGCGAGTGACCCAAGAAGAGGGGACTGCGGGGTAAGGTCGTATAAAAAAAGAGGGAGAAGAAAACGAAGGATAGGGATATACGTTGACAGGTAGATGGAAGGAAATGGTCGTTGAAGCTCGAAGTTGGGCAGCGGCAAATTACGGTGATGAGGGAGACAACGGACGCTCGTGCCAAGTGCCAATGACGCTAGCCGGTCTGACAATACTGGAACAGATTGGAACTTCCACCAGGCACAAGTATGCGCCCTTCTTGAATTGAACCCAGGAGCAGCTTGAGCATTATCGCTATTGCACCGTTTGCTGCACTGGAATTGAGGTCAGAGAGATGGAGCGGAAGCGGAATCCATAAAATGGGTTATTTGGTATACTAGAAATCACTTCTATGGGAACGACACTTCCAGTATTTTGGGTTTCATGGCTTACCCTATGGAACTAGTTTCACTTCTATGGAAGTGAGATTTTCATCCTATTATACCCTTTATATTTTCTTCCATCATATCAAACATGTTTTAAAACTCACTTCCAGTATCAATTCTAATTCCAGTTTCACTTCCAATTCCACTTCTATTTTCAACAAAACCACTTCCATGTAACAAACATAGCATATTTTTTCTTGGGGAAAAGTCGATTTTAAGAACACGCTTTTTACCTCATCATTTATGGATCATCTATTACCAGCCATGTTATATACAACTAATTAATATCA
>QFDD01004662.1:0-16479 GCA_006871305.1 Vachellia collinsii | reverse complement strand
ACGTAAAATTGTTTTTCAAATAAGCACCAAATATAGATTTCATCTTATTGAAAGCAATTATATTTAAAGAATTGTTAGGTACTAAAAGGTATAAAAAGAGAGCAAAGTGTTTAATTCTCTCTAATCAACTTATAGATTAATCGTTACAAAATAAACAGAAGTTGATCACAAAATTTAATCTTCCAAATCAATGCATTTTTTTCGGAATGCATGTTAATACTATAACAAAGAACTTGTTAGGCCTTTCATCACGTTGCGCAGATGTCATCACAAGGGCAAAAATGCAACTAAATTCAGATGATTTGCAAGAGGCCTTGAATTTGATCCTCCAAAGCCTTGAGAAAAAACACTTTGGGAGAAAAAAGACGAAAGCTACTTTATTAATTATCAAATTAACTGTACTTCATTCCGTGCATAACCTGAAAACTAGACAACAATAATTTCTAAGATGTTTGACCAGAATGAAATGAACAGGAAGGCCAAGTATATCTAGTTACTATTGAACATGTATATAACAGCTGCACATGCTGCTGCAATTTCATGTGCTCTTGAGCAGAACAAGGAAAAAGTAAGATCATCTGAGAATTATGTGAGCTTCAAGTTTTTAATGAATTACTGCTGCAATTTCATGTGCACTTGAGCAGAACAAGGAAAAAGTAAGATCAACTGGCAATTATGTGAGCTTCAAGTGTTTAATGTTTCAGCTACCTCTTCATTAGAATTTGTCCATCCCAGGTTCACAGCCAAGTCCTCCACCGCCACCTTGATCACATCACTTCTAACGCCAATGTCGGTGGCATACCGGCTCATACAATACATTCCTGCTGTTACAGTGGCCACACCAACAGGACTTGGCATCAATAATTTGAGGGGAGAAGAAAGTACAGCAGCCAAAGGAGCTCCAATGAAAGACGAAGCCTGACCACTTCTTCCCACTCCTTGCTTGTCTACTACCAGAAGACCGGTTTTGCAGTACATGGCAAAATCCTCACAGTTGTTCTGAAAGACATCATAGCTGCCAAAGCCGTTTTGGAGAAGATACATTGCTCGGTGGACAACAGTCTGTAAGGGATCAGATGGTGCGGTAGTGCATGTGCCACCCCGTATTTTGGCCATAAAAACTGATGGCGAAACACCATACTCAAAACAGTAAAGGGATCCATTTCGAAGGAAGCAGTCCAGACAAGAGAGAACTACGCCGCTATTTGGCTGCCTGAATCCACAGTCAGGAAAGGTTGGACATGGGCTTGAGGTATCATCATCATCATCCATGTTGGAAGATGTCTCAGCAATCGCCTTTAAGTTTCGCTCGGGTCTAAAATGAACCACCTTGCTTCCACCGACAAAAATACCTGCAAGGTATCAGATTCAACGTGATTCAGAAACAAACTTGGCCTGAATTATGAAATTCCATCATGGATTTAGAGATGATTGAGACTTCAAAGTCCAGAGATATCATCTTGAGTTGGCCAATTTTGCAAAATTCATTGATACTACAAAACGATGTAGTCAAATATCAAATCCTGATGAAAAAGCAGAAGGCAGATAGGGTTCACAGAACAGAAGGAAATAGCTTAAAAACTAACCAAAAGCAAACAAGAAATGTGCATTCTTCGTAGGGCGGCAAGCATAGGCACAGGTCAGTCTTATGGCTACAGAAAGCAAATGTATGGCAGTTTCAACACGTGCAAAGCAAAATGTAGAATCACTCACAAGGCAAACTTGTTATTCAGTCAGAAACTAAAAACATGATAGCTTGCTTTAAACCAGTAAATAACCCATTCATTGCATCTGATATTACAAGTAAATCCGCATATAAGATACTAGAGGAATGTGAGGAGAGAAAAATCCAAGCTTATTCATTAAACTGGCACAGTTAAGAGTAGCATTTTATTGCACAAGATTTCCTCAAAAGTAATAATAGAGAAAATTATCTTGAGCCCCAAATCCAAAGAAGATCTCACCTTAGTTTTGCAGGTATACAAACTAAAGAAGTTAGAAACGTAATTCAAACTCTTCAACAGGGAAGCATGACAAAAATATTAAGGTATAAAACCAGGAACTTGATTTATAGCTAGAACCTTTCCCTATGAAAAATGCATGGATTCACATCCAAATTAATTGCACAACAAAATTTGTGCCTTTTAGGCTAAGGATTTTCCCACACACATTGCTAAAGTAAGGTATTACTAAACATCTATGCAGAATTTAGATGTTTATCAAAGGGAAAACCCACACTGATGAACATGTTTAAACTGCCAATAGTGTGAAGAGTGAAGACAATAATGAAGACAATATCATAACATAAGGTATACAATTCAGGTACCATCAGATAACACCTGAACCAATCATTAGTTACAAGTAAGAGTTAAGACACTTGGTTTCATTTTCCAAACACGAAGCAGTTTGTACTGTGGATATAATTCTGTCCTCTCAAAGCATCTCAATGACTCATGCTATGATAACAAAACCACTTCATGCTAAATAAAAAGTGCGCTTTCCATTCAACTCATCCAGGTCCATCACAAATTAAATGAACCAAGGAGTAGAAGTGGAAGCTCAAAGACAAGAACATGCAAATATGACATAATGATAACTTATGCTTCAATCACTTCAAATACTCCAAATCACTTTGTTTGCATTGGACTATGTTACGTATTTATATATAAAGGATGGTTCAGCACATTAAGGGGAGCTAGTTTAATAGCCCTGGACAGTACCTTCGTTCCATTATAACGAAAAAGGGCCTCTTTCCATGGTATTAAATTAATGAAAAGTGATTGGAATGATGACTTACTATTTCCCTACATTCTACCTGGAATTAACCAAGCAGAACATGCCAAGAATGTAAATCTACTTAAAAAACGAAGAACCAAATCGATTGAGAGTTAGAGTCTAAAAATGTTTACACATTAGACTAATTCCTTAAAATCCCAGATAAATACTGCCATAGATAATGCATTTTACACCATTTGAATTGTCACTAGCAATGTGAAACCTCCTGAATTGTAAAACTTCAATCAAGAACTTCAAATGCATAAACGTGAAAGTAAAGCAAACTGCAATAAGAATTGGAAACAAATATCATAGAACGCGAATAACAAGCTGACCAGGAGAAATTAAAGCCGCAGGGAAGCGAATTGCCTCGCGGATTAAGTTAAAAAGACTACCTATCCAAGCTCAATCAAGTCAATAGCCACCAATTTTCTGGTGAATTACGAAATCCAAGTTTAAACAGACACCCTAAATACTTTCCTAGTCGCAGGAAGCTAGGATCCTTGAGCAACTACGACTTCATGAATCCACTTTGCATATTGCCATCAAAATATAGCATAAATCAAAGAAAAGGAAAAGAAAAACCAGGAAAATTATAAACAAAAGGAGGAGTCCAGCAGATTAATGATGAAGAAAACCCAAATTGCTTAATCAATTTCAAACAGAAAACCCACATTGCAAATCTTCCGAAAAACAATTTACAAATCTGTATTAAGGAAGAAAGCAGCAAAAGCAGTGAGAAAGAGAATGACCATGATGAGAATAGGTGAAGATAGCTCTGTATGTATAGATATGATCTCCAGGCTTGATCTCATTCCGCTCCACTCTGTGGCTAAGCAAACCCATCTCTGTTTCTCTCTGTCTGTCGCTCTCGCTGCCCTAACACCGATTCCTTCCTTCTTCCTACTTCCTAGTGCGACTTGACGATGCCCATTGGGGTCAAGTCTTAAACTTTTGTGAAATTGGATATGGGCCCACCTACATCATAATTAGAAGAATTTTTTTTCCTGTCACATGATAACATCAATGACGTATGTGATATTCCGATTTAAAAAAAAAAAGCATGTAATGGGCGTGTCAACAAATGGTTCGCTGTCTCTGTCAGAACAGATAGATTAATAAAATAATCAAATAAGTTAGCTACCCTTACCACCCAAGGGTCTAGCAAGGATTATTTTTCACAAAATAGTAAACTAAATTTATGTTATAAAAGTAAAGAATATGAGAGTAAAAGAAGAGCATAGTAGAAGAAGAAATTGAGAGAGAAAACAATGAAGTATATCTTATTTATATGTGTGTTGAAACACTTTGTACATGATCTCTATTTATAGGTCTCAAACTCTTAAAGTCTAATGTTATAGTTACAATGTTATAAAAAACAAAGTAATGACAATAACTATTAGAAACTCCTCTCAAGCAATTCATTAGGGAGGTTATGAAATTTAGCATTTAGAGGGAGATAATTCTAAGATGAATCCAAAAAGTTTTATGGACATCCACATTTGCATATAATTTCATAACAATTTAGAATTTATTTAAAATTAACTTTTGAAAAATTATTATACCCAATCTAAAATAAATATGTGAGAAAAATTTTACCTTAACTTATATAAAAGTAATTCTGGAAGAGTGAAATAAACAAATTCTTGATGTCCAATCGTTAAATAAAAATAACTGTTTCAGTTTGAAGGATGCCTATTCACATGAGGCGAGAAAACATCTCTCACCAAACGAATGATAAGTATAACTTTGAAGCATTAAAGTTTTGGTTTTTATGATGTCGATTGATAGTGACGATGACCGTGACTGGTTGTGATTTCCCCATTTTCCTTCGGTTCTTTCTCTCATAGGTGACCATTACCGCAGAAGATGAGGGTAGCAATATTCAGTAGTCATAAATATGACCATTTTTTATGTGAAGTTATTTATTTAGTATTTTTGTAAATAATAATAATTTTCTGGTACTTAATATAAAGCTTACTGTAAATTAAGTTAAGAAATTAAATTAATTAAAAAACTAATATTCTGTTTACAAAAAATGACTTTTTTTTTTCAAAACATAGTTGTTTTTGCTGGATAGAGATATCCTCATATTAAAGCTAATTCTGTTAAAAAAAAATAAAAATAAAGATGGTTATTTGTTATATAGTGTGTGGGCTCCATTTTTTTTTTTAAAAAAAACATGTTGGGATAAATTAAATAAAAAATACTTTTTTGGTAAAGAGAAAATCTTGTCCTATGGAGCAGAAATGGCAACAAAATTGTTACAAAGTATATGGGCCCCATAACCAATTTGGCATAAGGATGAAGTTTCCACAATTCCGTCCACTTTGGAGCTTTGGATTCCTTGCCACGTTAAGAAGCGATTCTCATTTGATGCTTTCTCTCGCACCTTTCTATTGGTTAGTTTCCTTACTTTTTCATTACTAGTTTTACAAAGAAAAGCTAAAAATGCTATATATATACACATATAAATGTAAAACAAATCATACTTCAGTCTTGAAAATTTACCACCTATTTTTTATTGGTGCAAATATCATGTTATTGAAAACACTATTAGACAATAAATATAAACGACTCCAGGTAGCGCCTGCCCCCTCTTTTTAATCATGATTATAATAATAAAGAAAAAGAACGAACAAAAAATTCTGTGAGGATGCATGCACCTGCAGGATTATCATGGTACAGATAAAGAATGGAATATTTTAATATAATTTATTTATGGAGACTTTTGTATGCATATCAGCACTACAGAATCTGGTAAGAATATGTCACCGATAATGTAATGAATAAATGCATTTATATTATCCAATGACCTCTAGTTATACAAAAGAACTGTACAAGAATAAGCCTGAATAATCACATATAACACCAAAATTCTGATTTATGTGTCAGAGAGAAATCTTCCAATCATAGATCTTCACATCAAACTGTTTCTCAGTCTGGAGCCTGTGCCTTAGTTGTTTGGCAGACTCAGCATGTTTGGCCAGTAAGAGGGCAAAGCCCCCACCACCAGCTCCAACCAGCTTGTACCCACAGCAATAGGGACCGGCAAAGGAGAAGAGCCTGTCAACAGACTCATTGCTGCAAAATGGGTCAAGTTCTTGATGCAGCCTCCAAGCTTCCAACATTATCTCACCAAGCTCATCTACATCACAGTTCATTAAAGCTTCTCTCCCAATCTTAGCCAGTTCAACAAGGCGCTTGATGCTCGACACCAGAAGGTTATCGCGGCGAAGATATCTGGTTACCACTTTTTGCAACACCTTCTTCGCCAGTCGAACCTAACATAGATTCATGGCATAATTAAATTGAAAGTTTTTTGGGGGGGGGGGCAAGGAGGCGGCAAAAACAAACAAGTTAATTGCTGTATAACATTAGCCCAAGAATGACTAGGAACAGGTAAAAAAGTTTTTTTAAAAAAACTGGAAACTTCACCCAAATAGTACAGACTAAGAAGACAAATAACCCTACCATATGAGTCCGTAAAGAAAATTCTCGATACATTTGTGAAGTAACAAACATACAATGCAAATCAGTACCATAAACTAATATTTACCTGGCCAGTGAATACTACAAGCAGTCGTTGCTGCAACTCCAAAATCAACTGAGGTGAAGCCAACAGAGGAATGACTTGAAGCCTCAATGGAATTCCAGGAAAGCTTGAAGTGCATTTAATCCCTGGGTACAAACCCCCAATTTGATCTTGCCAACCACCTCCAGTTCCCATGAGTTGCTCCAACACTAACACAAGTCTAGCAACATTCTCAGTGCTTTCATCCCCATCAATTATCTGAAGAAGACCTTTCACAACTGCAGCAGCTAGGATACTTGAAGTACCCAATCCACTACCGCGGGGAACATTGGCCCATGTCTTGATTCGCAAGCCCATATCAGCAAGAATCTTATCATGAACAATGCCAGCTACTAGTAATGCAGATTTCACCAGCCGAAATGAATCATCTTTGTCAAATGGTGCAGAAATAGATGTAAAATCTTCAATATATAACTGGTTCTCAGCATCATCAGCAATTAATACTCCAGTTGTTTCAGTTGTTTCTATGATAGTGCCAATTGGAAGAGAACCTTCCAAGCTTATTGCCATATTCAGGACACATCCAGCACGCTCTATGCTCCAAGGGGGGGTATCACTCCAACCACCAACAAAATCTACCCGAACTGGTAACTCTACTTGGACTCTTCTAGGATGGAAAGACTTATGGGCATCAGGAATGTTATTCTGGTATTCCTGACAGGAAATGGCGCCGGAAGACTCTGATAAATGCTCTACAGAAACAGAAGCTTATAAACTTCCGAACGTTTTAAAATCAAGATGTCCTAAAGACAATCATCAACAGAGAATGGGGAATAGAAGTACCAAATATTAATAGGTAACAAAATAAACATTTTCAGTTTAAAGTTCTGGGGGGAACAAAATGGGAACACAAGTCATTGTAAGAGAAGAAAAATCATCTTGTTGCCACTGCTGATAAAAGCTGTCCTATAGCAAGTGGTAATAATGGTAAATTAAGCTTGTGCAAGTGTTACGTGACCTGAAATCACAGCAATTGACTGTAGCTGGTTATAATTACTAAGTTACAGCGCACATATAAATGTTATCATTTAAGTTGCCAACACCTCACTACTTCTACTTAAAGCATCATTAGGTTTTAGGTTTACATTGTTCAAACCTTGCTTATATATAAAGGCTCTCAAAATGACCCTCATTTTTTATATTTTATTTCATTTGGATGCCTAAGGTAACAATAAATTATAGTTATGCAAGCAATGATTAATAACACATTATCATAAAACTAAAATTCATCGCTCTTTAAGACCTAAAATTTAAAAGTAGCTTGCCAAAAGAAAATTATCCCTTATTCTAACTCATCTTCCAAACTCTACCAGGAATGATCTAATCATAAATTTTCATTAGGATTCTCAGGCTAGCTTATCCTAAACTTCCATGTACAATCCCAAAATTATGCATGTATATTCTTTCTCTATTTTGCTTTTATTCCATAGAGTCAAGATAGAGAATTAACTCAAAAAACAAACTATTTGTCAATCCATTGTGCGAAGACGACATCTGCAGCCAAGATAAGAGCATGCACTCTGTATGGAAACCAAAAATTAAAAAGTAATCTGTACCTTTAAATCCATATCTTACTGCTGAAGCAGTTTCATCAGCCACTGCTGCCCAAACTTTGTGCTCTAACTTGCTTGCAGTCATTTCATCATTGCAGGCTCTAAGAAGATCAACTTGAACCTGGTAAGCGCGGCTTTTGGGAAGCACGTTAGAGTTCTGCTCCTGAACTCTTGGACACATAGCTAGGAAATCCTTGCATGTTTCAATGCCCGATTCCTCCTTTCGAAGAATTTCATCACATAATTGAGACAAATTACGGCCAAGCATTCCATAGCTAATGCAAGCTTTTGCAATTCCTGCAGCCAGATCAGCTTGGTGATTAGTAGAACCAATGCACATCTTTGAGAAATCAATTGATCTATGCAACTCCTCTAAACTGATGCGATGGGATGATTTCCATAAAGAACACATTTGCTCAGTTTTTTGGTCAACTAGACCCATTAACCACATTGCAACCTTAAGCATCTCAGCATAAGGAAGTATAGGGTATATTTTTGAGTTCCACAAACAGTTATCATCAGTTCTTGTGGAGGCCCATAAGTCACTTTCTTGAATGCCTAAATCATGTAAAACCTTCTTCCAAGGTTTCCCACAAAAGGTACCATCTCTAGAAAGTAAACTTTTGGGGTTATCATGAAGGCCACAATATACTAGGACTCTTTCACCACTTCCAACCAGGGGAACTTCCCAAAGACAATGCCGATCTGGAAGCATAAATTTAAATGAATCTTCTACTTCAGTGTAGTCATCAAGAAAGATGTTGACTCCAACAACAATACAAAGGGAACCAATTTGAATCCCACTGGCAATGGATGAATCATAAACCAGAGAGTCTTCTCCAATTGAGATACCAGATGCAATTTTACTAGAAAGAATAATAGCTGATGCTGTAATGTCACATGCCGTGGTTGCTGGAATAGAACACAAGTGTCTTCGACCAACAAGTTCTGAACCAGCCCCACTTAGATGATCTAAGACTTCACTTGAGGTCCCGAAATGCAAAAACAACAAGTCATCTGCAGTGCATTGATATGACAATTACAATGTGAAAGAAATAGGAATTATACACAGACAGAAAGGAGGAACGAAACACACACACACACACAAATGAAGAGGTTCATCATACAGGCACATGAGCTGAACATCATTTGCCTTCCCAACATGCCAACTAATTCTTTTCCCAGGGGACGCTTCCTCAACCACTCATGCTTTGCAGGTACCCATGCAGCGGCCAGGTCTTCATACAAACTCATCTGCAAATGATGGAATTGTTCTAAGATCAAACGCCTTTACTACTCCATAAAGTTATAAAAGCGTCCAATGCTTTTTTATACAGACCCCATCAATAACTGCACACATCCTAAAGTTATGTTGTTAATTGTACTAACTTATAGTTTATAAGAGGAATTACAACAGAAAGGAATGAAGACAATCAAGCTGGAGAAAAAGAAAGGGATAACCAATCAGTCAGTATGGGAGAAAAGGGAAAAGAAAGAGAAAGGAAAGCAATTGACCCAAAAGAAAATTTTTACATGTCAAAAGGAAGTTTTTTATTGATTGGATAATGCATGGTATTGAACCAAAGTAGATGCAGTAAAACCTACTGAATCAATACCATGAGGAATTTCTATTTTTTCAGCAAAAGTGCCCACAGCCTTCATAAAGTTTTACTGATATAACTTCCACCAACACCTAAGCAAAATAGCCAAACACAAGAACGGCACTAGAACATAAAAAGGAGATTCTCATGTATTTTTAATAATTAATTAAAAGTATATATTTAAAACTGAGGCAGCATACCTCCTTTTTGCTGTTCAGAAGCTCTTTAATCATTTCAGGACAGGAACATGCAAGTGTGACAAGCTCCAACCATGCCTTGCCTTTAACTGCTATTATTCCTGTATCAAGAAGTGTTCTACCATCACCTAGAATTGCCTTGCTTTTGGCTAGCTCCTCCATGGTAGGTTTTTGTAGGAGATTATCAACTAAACTGACTGCATAACTTTGAGCTGGAATTTCATTTTGAGCTGCAACAACTACACCATGGTTTGAAGCAACATCAAGGGTAATTGGAACAGTGACAATGCAGGAACTGTCCTCAGGAAGTGTCAACATGGATGCATCAAAACATGGAAGAACGTCACCAGTCATGGTCAACATTCCACCTGTAAATATTAAAAGAATTACATAAGCAAATAGTAGCCCATCATTAATGCTAAAAAGTCATCAGAGCACTCCTTGACAGACAAAGATGCTATAATCATTAAATTTAAGAGTTAATTTATTACCAATATAAAATTAACATGAATTAACCAAAAAAAAACAACACAGGCAAGTATGCAAGAACAGAAAACAAAGGTGATTCCATTAAAAGTATTAAACACTTCTATGTCACATATTTTAGTAGACACTTGAAGGACTACGAGTAATCAAAGATCATTCTTTTGAAATCACAAGAGTGTACAGATGAACAGAAAACCTTCATTTCCAAAAGCTTTCCTTGCACAAGAAGCAATGGCAAGTATATGGTCAAAAAGCAGTGGAACTGGCCCATCTGGATCATCTGCTGCCAAATACGAAAGAGGCAGGAAAACTTTTCCCATTGGGTTTGCCCATGGCACCCTTTTAGAATCACCTCCAGCATGAAGCAATAGTACATGCCTTTTGGCCATTAAACTAACAGTTCGCTGAAGAGAATTCCCAAGCAGTTCAACAGATCCAGTATTGTTATTACTTATATTTGACACCTGTTAATCAAAGATCACTCATCAAGCTTCACAATTGAGAATTAGATGCTTAAGAGTATACAATACAAAGTATTTGACCCAACAGAATACCAAGCAGGCTCACGTAGATAAATGCTACGCACGCACACTGATCTATTTTAGAGCCAAGTGTGGGATTCTCCTTAAAAGTTTTGCAGCCAGAAGGATCGTTAATCAGAGACAATCCTTTTTCGCTGAATTACACAAAGCCATCAGGCTTGAATCTGACAGTTGGAATCAACTTAGTTTGACGAATATGATAAATTTTGCTTATATATTGGTACTATCAATCCCATCTGATCATATTGACGACAAATATGAGCAGCAACAATGCATCAAAGCATCAAAAAACAATGTATTGAACCAATTTATTTGAAAATAAATATTCAGAACATTCAATTCAATTTGCAAAGCAATGAAACACAATTAGCTGCACAGTAGGCCAACAATTCAGAAACTTATTCATTAACAGCTCCCAATGTTATTCTTAAACGGCAGCTCCGCCATTTACTATTGACAAAAAGTGTAGGTGTTTGGTATTAGGTTGTCACAATCAGCATCACATAACAAAATTCAGTTTGGCATCTCAAACACTTTGAATAGGTGTAGTGTACCACAACACTGTTTCAGTAGTTCCAAACCATAACAATAGCACTGATCTTTAACTTCTGTACGCTGTACCTCTGTACCAAGATCCACCCCAAGGTTCTGATAATGCTTGAGGAGGGCATAAATGGCATTAAGGGTTGCAGCTCCAGACCCGATCCGCTGTCCTTCCGGGTCAGGCACGGCGAGTGTAATTGTGGACTCCGCAATCCGACCCATTCGCTTTGCCCGGTTGAGCTGCCAATTGTAAAGCTCGGCTTGCTCGGGACTAGCCGCGGTGAGCACAATGGCATCCCATGTCGGAACCCTGGATGGGTCTCGGACGGACAACCTTAAATGGTACCATGATTTTCTAAGAACTGATACCAAGTCAGCCTTCTGCTTGGTCCTCGAAGATCTGGTACCTGTCGTCGTCTCCATATTCTTGAAGCTTCTAGAGAAAGCGTCGGAGAAATTAGGAAAGGGTTTTGCTGATCCCGTTGTTTTGCTCCCCCCTGACGGGATCAGCAAAGAGTGAAGCAAAACCAGCAGGAACAGTAAGAGTAAGACCTGAAAACAGAGAAGGTGACTAATTATTTTCTAGGACGGTTAGATCGATGTCAGTGGACTATCTGCGTATTGGTTACGGATATAGCAAAACAAAATGACGAAGTGGCGTCGCCCGGACTCGAACCGGAGACCTTCAGTGTGTTAGACTGACGTGATAACCAACTACACCACGACACCTTGTTGCTTTATAAGAGGAGTTTAGACACTTTAGACTTGTTTGGCAATCACTTAAAAATCATTTTTATATAAAGCGAGATAAAACTTCTCTCACATACTTACTTGGATTATGTAAAATCATTTAAAATAATTATTCCCAAACATACTCTTTTTCCTTTGATATACTAGAATGGCCCTTTGTTCGACCGCCAGTGGTACATTTTGTAATGTGGGTAGTTATTAGAAAGAAGAGTTAGTTAAAGCAATTAATGTTAATCATTTGATTAATTGATGACCTAAAATCTATATAAGAGGTCTTGATGTAATGTGCTCTGAGTGTAGGATTATGTAATGCTCATCATAAAGAGATGAGGATAACTTAGATCATCTATTTGAAGATTCCATAACATCTAGTTAAAATCATTATTGAGTAAGGGATGGTCAATTGTTGTAGTGCTGAGGAGCTTGTGCTCTTCTAAGAGTAATACATATTATTCTTTATCTTCATTCTTATTATTCCTTTTTTTTAACCATCTTTCTTATTATTTCTTTAATCCATATGTTTGTAGCAATAGCAACCTTGGATTATATTTTGTGCTGAGATGGTATTGAGGTGGTAGGTTATTCATTTTTTTAACGTCAATGAGTTAGATATTTATTAATTTCAATTTGTAATCAGTTGGTAATGAATTACATTATATTCAAGTGAAATACATAATATTCTGGGAGTGTCATGTTGTATGTACTCTATTCAATGAAAATATTCTATTTATTCTTTTTTATGGATTTGATATTTCATAATTTTTTTTATTATTATTCTCTCTTCATAACATATAATAATAGATATTTGTGGGACAAAAATCGATAATTGAACCATTTTTATTAAAGAGAGTATAAATGATGTGTTACTCTAGAAGTACGTAAGTATTCCTCTATATTCAAATAATTCAGTTGCTGAATATATCAATTATCTATTTAGTTAAAAACGAATTCATAATTCAAACAAATATTTAATTATATGCAGGTTTTGCCGAGTGATTTCCCATGCTTGAAGGAGAATAATACTCGAAATCATAATGTACAAATCTTGTAACTCAAACAGATACTAGTAGCAATAAAACAAGGATTAAAAGCAAGATGCAAAAGATGTGAAATACAAAAGCAAGAATGTTTTAAAGAAGGATTGTTTTAAAATGTAGTGATTAAATAGATTTTTTGTAACAGGGGAACGAAGGAAAACCCTTTCAAAGAAGTGACCTTTATGTGATAAAAATTGAGAGAATATAATAGAAACAAAATAGAAATGAAGAAATAAACTATGGGGGAGAATATCATCTATTCAAACTTTCTACGTTTGGCCAAAAAAAAAAAAACTTTCTACGTGCATCTATTACCGTATGTGTTAAGCCAGAAATCCAAGAGTTCCAATTTAATAAATAGAAGAATCAATCTTCATTTTAAGTTCCATTGTCAGCTTCGGATTCTCGGGAAGAGGACCTGACCTCAACAGTCACATCCAACGTTATCTTCTTCTTCTTCTTCTTTTTTTTTGCCAAATCCAACGTTATCTTCTCCCACCACCGAAGGATATAAATTTATGGATTCTCCAGAAAGGTTCCTTCCAGACCGTACAAGTGTCTATTTCGTCCTTCTCTCTCGCATGCCACCTCGAATCAGTTCCGATTTCTCTCCTTCTCATCTGCTTCTCTCCCTCCCTCCCTTTCTCTCATCATCACACATCCCTACCGAAAGCTTATTTTTCTACTTTTTCACTAGGTAATGTTTAATTCTGTGTGAGGGTTTCCTGGGACTTGGGGCTAGTTCAGGGCTGGTGGATTTCAATATGGATTTCGATAGGAAAGTGATGTTGTGTTTTGTTTGATAATGAGTTTTCGCTATGATATGGATGGTAGGGTTTTGGATTCAGGTTCATTCCCTCCTACCTCTGCGTTCGAATGTCGATCCCTTCGGCATTCCGTTTCTCTAGCATCCCTTCCCCAGATTTCTTCGGGGGTCGTTGTTCTTTCATTCCAATTAGGGGTTGATCAACGACATTTGTAATCGATTCGAACAACAATAACAACAGAAGAACCAAAAGTAAAGAGAGTTGTTTTTGGGTTCTGAGAGCAGAATGGATTAAGGGTTGAATCAGCATCACCTGAAAACGATGGAACAAAGGAGCCTCCTCAGTTGGAGGAGGGTTTTGCGGAGAAAGACCCAACTAGGCTATATATACGGGTATGAAGGCTATGCATGTTCTTCATTATCTGTTTTTCAATTCAATTTGCTCCTGTCCCTCAACTTTTGGCGAAGGTGCTGGTAAATGCTAGATAAGACTCTATTTTGGGTGATGATTATGTTTTGTTTGAGTCTAAGAAGCTAGAAAATGGATACAAAACACCAAGGCTCAAAAATTTTTTATGGTAAATATGAGAAAGTTGATCTATGATACTTGTCTGGTTTACTGCGAGAGGAAAGTTGTCTATCTTTTATTTGTTAGCATGTTCACCCAAGCTAGCATTTGGAAAAGATATTGCAAGGGAACTAAGTTGAGCTTGGGTTAAGTAACTGCATAATCTATATAATATACCAATATGCATATTTTCCATCATTCTAGAATTAGGGTAGCTAATATTGGGTTTGGAATTGTTTTGCTGAAAGTAAGATTTAATTATATGTGTCTTGTTCAAACTTGAGGGATAAATTGTGTTCAATTTCCACCTTTATGAACCACACATTTTATTAAGTGTGTTAAGTGTTAACCCCAATGCTGACCAAAAAAAAAAAACCAATGAAATTTCAAAAGCCTTGAAGCTTATGCCCTATATTCAAAATTTATAGATAAACCCTGATGAAGCAGCTTCAAGGAATGCCTTTGCCTAAAGCAAAGCTACGGTTGATGGCAATCTGCTCACTCCATTGCGGGGATTTTTTTTCAGTTCTATGGTTTGCCTAGTCTTTCCATATCATTTTATTTTAATTTTTCTCTTTTGCTTTTTGTCACAGTATAATGAAATCTTGGGCAAGGGTGCTTTCAAGACTGTGTATGGTTCTGATACTTTATCGCCTATTGCTGTTGAATTACTATTGTTACTTTATGTTACTTAATCTCTTTTTCTCTCTCATTGGCAGTTATAGGGCTTTTGATGAAGTTGATGGAATCGAAGTTGCTTGGAACCAAGTAAGGATTGATGACCTTTTGCAGTCAGCAGTAGATCTATCAAAACTGTATGCTGAAGTTCATATACTGAAGTCTTTGAAACATGAAAAGATTATGAAGTTCTATCATTCTTGGGTTAATGATAAGAACAAAACTGTTAACATGATCACTGAGCTCTTCACGTCTGGAACTTTAAGACAGTATGTTATTGTGTCAGATTTTCGTGCTTTCCTTTAAGTTGTTCTGTTGTTATACTTGCATCTGAAATAATGGTACACATTTTGGTTAACAGATACCGTAGGAAGCATAAAAGTGTTGACATTAAGGTCATCAAAGGTTGGGCTAGGCAGATTCTCCAAGGTTTAGCCTACATCCATAGTCAAAAGCCTCCTATCATTCATAGGGACTTGAAATGTGACAACATCTTTGTGAATGGAAACCATGGAGAAATTAAGATAGGAGACCTTGGCTTGGCCCATGTTATGCAGCAACCAGTTGCTCGAAGTGTCATTGGTATGATATTGCTCTCTTTAACCGTGAGATTTCATCATATTGAATCTTCTAGGAGCACTCAATTTGTTGTTTCATACTTTTAATTATTAAGGAACTCCTGAATTTATAGCTCCCGAGCTTTATGAAGAGGAATACAATGAGCTTGTTGACATCTATTCTTTTGGGATGTGCATATTAGAGATGGTTACTTTTGAGTATCCCTATAATGAATGCAAAAATCCAGCACAAATCTTTAAGAAAGTTACCTCTGTAAGTATATTAAACATCAGTAAATCCTTACGCCATTGATTACATTAGATGCTTGTTATTTGAACCACTTCTTTTAACATCCAATGTTCTGATGCCTCCTGCTGCAAGGCATCAAGCCTGCTTCTCTTAATAGGGTGAATGACCCCCAAATTAGAGAGTTTATTGAAAAATGTTTGGTTCCAGCATCTCAGAGGTTGTCTGGAAAGGAGCTTCTCAAAGACCCATTTCTGCAAGTTGAGAATCCAAAGAACCCAGTCCGAGATCTTTTACAGTTGTCGCCTCAAACTCAAAGATCTATAGGTTTGTCCCAGTCTGGTCCTTTATCTATGGACATAGATGCTGACTGTAAACAGATTTCTGTGAGTACCTTCACTGAAAGCAACTATGGAAGTCCCCAGTCCCCAGTTCTCGAAATCTGGAGGACGTCTGAGGAGAATGAATTTAGGTTGAAAGGGACAAAAGATGATGATCAAACTGTATCGTTGACCTTGCATATAACATTTTCGTCTGGTCAGTATATGCTCCCCACTTCTCTCTCTCTCTCTCTCTCTCTCTCT
>QFDD01004661.1:0-19836 GCA_006871305.1 Vachellia collinsii | reverse complement strand
CTCAACCAAGAGCTAATTTGAAGGTGATTGAAGTTGTTGTGAGCTTTTGGGTTCAAAGGTCTCATTGACAACTACCCTCACCTAAGTTTGGAAGTTTTTCTAAACTAATTAAGATTTGGTTTTAAAACAAGTCTCCCTATATTTTTAGAAGTGATGAAGGTTTAATCAATACTCCAAAGGGCAATTCCATTTATTGAGTTTTCAATCTATCCATTTTATCGTTTCTGTGATTTGTATCTTTCTACAATTTGAAAATCCCAAAAAGAACTTAATCCTATTTCCTGCAATTTCATCAAATGCACAACCCCCAATTTTTATCTTTACACATGGTTTCGTCACTTAGATTACATAAGACCAATTAGGCTCCTCGAAGTGAACACGACCCGGATTGCATCACTATAGTGCATTCCCATCCGGAATTTATACAACTTTTGAGGGCCCATAGCGACAAAGGACTCATCAAATCATTTAAGTCATCTTGAATATGGCCACTTGATTTAAATCTAACTTTCTTTTTAAAGTAGTCCTTGTAATCTATATCTTCTCCCTCTATTCTATTAAAGACTTTGGTAAACTTTACATCACTCTCCAACATAAGATATGTCAAATTCCACCTAAGAAGATGCTGTTAATTGATTCAAAATAAATATCACAATGTTGTAACTATAACAAATTTATGGTGTTCATTGTTTAAATTATCTAGTGGGACAATCAAAGCACAATAGACTCTTGGAATCAATTCTTTCTTTTACAACAAGCTCCTTAAATCTATTCAACTTTAATGGAGATGACTTCACAAATTTAATTGCATGTCGAATGAGCTCAATGGACCTATTCATGTCTTTGAGTACTTAAGAAAACAATTAGATTCAAAATGTGAGCAGCACACCTTGTAGTCTCAAATTATTCCAATGAGTAGTCATACACACGTAATTTGCATTTTGTATTGAAGTCCAACAATCTGTAGTGAGACACGAACTTGAGATCTCTCAAAAAATTTCTTCAAATTTTTTGCCTCCTCTAGATACTATTGGTAGCAATCCCTAGCAACCGTCCACTATAAGGGGACTTTAAATATTGATTCAAAGTCTTGCATCATCTCTTTGAAACCCTCCCCTTCTGCAACTTGAAAAGGCATCTCAACTTTTATGATGAATTTTGCAACAGACTTTTTATGCTACTCTTCACTGTACACATGGTGAGTTACTGTTTGACTATAATTAACCGAGGATAAGAAGTGTGACTTGCTTGCTATATTTGAATTTTTTGAACACTTTTTGAAAATGTTACAGCAATTGTTTGGTCCCATGATTAGATGGGTGGCTTGCATAATCTTGCTCACAATAGTTTCATCGTGCACGAAATTGACCTTTCATTTCAGATAATTATAGCCTTTTGAAAAGTTCCATGCTTCAGATGTTTACCTTCTTTTCCTTGGTGGCACTCTTCCTTCATTGATTGTTGCATCTCCAACTTGCTTTGTTGGTGATAATGCAGAATTATTAACTTCAGTGTTCTCCTCTATCATTTGTGCATTGTCTCCAGTGCCAATGCCAGTGGCAGTAGTTTTTATGTTACTAATGCTATAACTCATTTTCTTTTTCATATCAAAATCAACAAGAAGCACAACAATAACAAACCTTTAGATATAAGATAAAATAGCTATGTATAAAAATTGTGTACAAGTTTTCTAAAATACCCTCTTTCTAATCATTTATATAATATCCAGATTTTCAATAACTAGATAAAAAGGCTAAACGAGTGGTTGCAGACTAAATAATGGTCTAGAGAATGAAAGAAAAGAAAATGTCATTCGGTCAAATGTGGAAAAATAAGGGCAAAATAGTCATTTTGAAAAAGTAAGGGACTAAAGTGTCGTTTTGAAAAGTAAAGGATCAAAGTGTGATTTTGAAATTCTTGAGATCAAATTGTCATTTTGAAAATTCAATAGCATTTTGATAAAATAGAGAAAAGTCAAAGGATATTTTGGTAAAGTTTGTCCAAAAATATCAAAAAATTGCCCAAGGCATAGAGAGATAGAGAAAAATTCACTAATGAGTAATTGAGACCTGGTTTAGGTTAAAATGAAAAAAAATAACTTTTAGAGAAATTTTAAAGGTTATTTAATATTTGGCTAATTAATTAATTTTCAGCTAAATATAATTATTTAAAATATTCATAGGCATCATATATCTAATTTCAAAGTAAGGATAAATAGCTTAGAAGTTTATAAACTTGTTTCCAAGAGAAAGTTGTAAATAGTTTGCCAGAACGAAAGGAAAGGATCCCAAAAACCCCAAAATAAGGTTTTATTTGAAAAATTAATTAAATACAATTATGAAAGCATAATGAAGAAAGAGAAATCATGGAAGTATGATGTGAATTTTGGGAATTTTTAATGGCCTTAAACCAATCAAGTGACTAGGAAATTCCTAAAAAGTATTTCCGACCCAATAAAGTAGCTTCATGATCAGATAAAGTAACTTTACATAAAACAAATTGTGAGCTACTGATAATTGCCATATGTCATCATCTAATAGAGAGATAAAAAGTAGAAAACATATTATGACTATGTGGTTGAAAATATTAGAGTAAAGTTACTTTATCAGTACAAACCTATCCCACAATTAAAGACACACATGTGTAGATTTTTAAGAGACTGATATTTAGTGCAGCATAAGAGGAAGAGAGGGAGAGGGTGTCGTGAGAGCTAGGAGCAAGAAGAGAAAATATTTCAAGCCAAAAGTGAAGGTAAGTTGTGATTTATGCATGAAATCTCTCCTATTTCATGATCCTAAGCCTTCCTCTTCAATTCTATGGAGTATTTTGCTTCTATAGAAGTTAGGTTTGTGAGAGAGAAAATGAGAAAGAGATGCCAGAAATCAAATCTATGCATGATTGTGAACCTATTGGTGGTTTAAGTTGATTTCATCTTGTACATAATTTTTTGCATGAAAATACTGTTCATGAGCTACTGGCTGACACTGTTCATTCCAGGAAAGGATGATTTTATGATGTTTAATGATGGAAAAATGGTTTATGAATGTGATTATGCATGTATGTGAAGGTAGGAGTTGAAAAATCATTTTTTTTGCCAATTTTTGGAAATATTTCGGCTTGCAGGGGAATTGGTAGAAGGAGTGATTTTGATACTTTTAATGGATTTAGAAGACAAAATTGTGTAGGGTATAAGTGAGAACAATTTTGGAAGCATTGAAATAAATTTTGACAAAAAGTTAATGGTTTTAGGGCCCTTAAAATTCAAGAGAGGTTTCTGTGAGGTTTTGAGTGTTTTAATGCATTGATAATGGCTTTTTATTAATTCCAAATGCATTATGATATGTGTAGGAATTTAATTTACAAAGGGAAGTTTCCCAAGAGCAAGGATGAAGTCAACAAATTCAAGAGAAAAGTTAAGTAACTAAGGTAGCAAAGTTATTAACCTTTAGATTAATATTATCATTGATTGTTGTTTATTTATTGTGTTATTTCACATGCTATTTATGTGCTATGTGAACATGTGAAGTTCTGTTTATGACATGCCATGGCTATATGCAAAGTGTTTTCAAAGTGCATCAGAATATGCTCATGCATAGCTAGATCGAAAATGAATGATAATCATGCATGTTAATGTATGTGTTAGTTACTTTTGCTATTGAGATTCTAAGAATCTCATTCTCCCCAAAAACATAACCTTCTAGGTCAAAGCTCAAGCAAAGTCAAGCAATGAAGGAAGAGACTTAAGGTGGGAGATTTGGTCTCAAATTGAAAGGAAAAGCATGTTTGTAATGCAAAACTTGTACATGTAGAATTGTGTTAAACTATGACAATATGTATGATAAACTCCTACTATGCCATGTCTAAGTTAAATATCTTGAAATTGTAGGAAGTACGTTAAATAATTATGGAATTATATATGCAAGAAAAAGGGAAAGAACATGCATGTATAAAATAAGAAAGGGGCCAAAAGCCTTACCAAATGCTCAACTTGAGGTGACAGTAAAACTAAGCAAATGGACTCCAATTGATAGAAAATTTTCCTGAAATATTGTACTTATGGCAAGCTGTAAAATAAGCCAAAGTTTGTTGGATTTGAAATTGTGAACAGAAAGTTGTGGTTGTCCAAAACTAGAAAAAAAATCTGAAAAAATGAAAAATGACAAAATCAACAATGCTTTTTTACGAATTATTCTGAATTAATTGGTTAAGAAATTTGACAAATTGATATTTTTTTCCGTATAGGGAATTTAATAAGCTTTATTTAGATACTTGAACCACTTCATTTTGATTTTTCAAAAATTATTTCTGAATTTTCAAAAATGGCAAAAATTCTGAAATTACGAAGTGGGCAATACATGTGAACAGTAACTTTTACAAAGTTTAAAATTTCACTTGGTTGACTAATTTTAGAATATGAAAGTCCTTAAAGTGGTTCATTATTAGTCTCTAATATATAATAAGATATGCTAATGGAGGTATTATAGTGTAGCTATATGAGACTCTAGTGTCTTTACTGGTATACCAATAGGTTTGGTTAAAAATTCTTTATTTGTTAAAATAAAATAAATTCTAACTCAATTTTCATAAATGTAAACTAACTAATAAATTCTGACTCAATCTAATCATAATGTAAACCAATAAAGTTACTACACTAGAGCCAATTTCAAGGGTACATAATCCCCAACCTTCCTCTGGATTGTATTACCTCATGGATTGGACACTAATTAACTTTGACAATTGCAGGTCCTAGCCAATCCTTATTTTATGTGGTAACTTATTTCTTGAGTTACCACCCTATCCAGAATAAAAAATCTCTGTCTTTGATTTACTACTAGCTTAGTGTAACTACTATGATTGGATAAACTTAATTGGCACTTGGCCCATACTAAGCTAACTCACCTCTGTAGGCATCTTCCTATCTAGAGCACTAAATATTTCATAATCAATGCCCTTTACTCAAATCCAATGCAATCTTAACATAACTTACACTTTCAAGAGTATAATTGTCCTTACAATGTCGGAACCGGGCTCTGATACCACTAAATGTAATACCTCCCTTGGCTTACTTTATTATGCATTATAACCATTAATTAACCTCTTTAAGGCCTTATATACTCTAGAATTAGCTAGCCAAGTGAAATTTTAAAACTTTGTTAAAATACTGTTCACTTGGTAATTCTAGAATTTTGGCCAACTTTGAAAATTAATAACTAATTATAGAAAAATCGAAATCAAGTAGTTCAAGTCTCTTATTAAAACCTTTTCAATTTCCTACAGGGAAAAAATATCCATTTGTCCAATTTCTTGATCAATTAACACAGAAAAGTTTGTGAAAAAGCAATGTTCATTGGTCATTTTCCTTTTTTCCAGATTTTTCTTCTAACTTTGGATAATCATAACTTTTTGCATACAACTCCAAATTTAGAAACTTGGATTCATTTTAAAGCTTGCAATGAGGACTATTTTTATTAAAAATTTCATGCCAATTAAATTCCATTTGCCCATTTTTGTTGTTACCTCAACTTAGAGCTTTGATAAGGGTGTTGGACCCTACCTAACCATTTCTAGCTTGCTTTCCTTTCCTATGCATATATCCTATTTCATAATTAATGTGCATGCCTCAAATGTGCATAGGACTTTCTTATAATGTTTAGCAAAGTAGAGGTTTACCATACATAATTTCCAAAACAACATAAAATAACATTTACAACTATGAGCTTTGTATTCATGCATTTCATAACACTTTGAAGTCAAGTCTCCCTCCTTAGGTCTCCTCCTTCCTTGCTTTGTCTTTGCTTAAACTTTAACCTAGATGGTTATATTTTTGGGGAAGAATGAGATTCTTGGAATCTTAATAGCATAAATCACTAACACATACATTAGCATGCATAATTATCATTTATTTTCTATCTAGCAATGCATGAACATATTATGATGCACTTTGAAATCACTTTGTATATAGCTATGACATGTTATAAACAAAACCTCGCATGTTCACATAGCACATAAATATCATGCAAAATAGCACAATAAACAAACAACAACCAAAGACAATATTAATGTAAAAATTAGTAACTTTACTATCTTAAATCCTTAGTTTTTCACTTGACTTTGGTGACTTGTTTCTTGCTCTTTGGAAACTCCCCTTTGCAACTTAAAATCCTACACATATCATAATTCATTTGACATTAATAATAAATCATAAACTATGCATTATCCATTTGCTTTTAATTAATTTTTGAAATAAACCCATAATTCAGGGTTGTTGGGTCCTTTCTTTTTGTTCTTGTAAAATATTTGTAACTTGTTCTTGGTATCAATTTTATAAATTTGAACAATTTCTAAGCTTTTTATCCTTGCTTTGAAATCAAATAAGATATTTTAATTAATTATATTTAGTTGAAAATTAATTCATTAGTGAAATATTAAATAATCTTTAAAATTCTCGTAAAAGTTATTTTGGTCATTTTAACTTGAACCAGGTCTTAATTACTAATTAGTGAATTTTTATTTACCTTTCAATGTCCTAATAAATTTTATGATATTTTGGTCAAACTTTACAAAATATCCTTTGACTTCCTCAAGTTTACCAAAATGCATTGAATTCCAAAATGACAATTTGGTCCTAAGAATTTCGAATTTTCACTGAGATCTCTATTTCAAAATAACACTTTGGTCCTTACTTTTCAAAATGACACTTTAGTATATTACTTTTCAAAATGACCCTTTTACCCTTACTTTTTCTACGTTTAACAGAATGATATTTTCACTCTTCCTTTGTTTCCCTTTCATTCTCCAAAACCCTAATTAATCTGTAGTTAGCCTTTATATATATTTATCAAAACCTAGATATTATAGTTGCCCCACTACTTTCTCTACAAAAACTTTAAGCTCCATAAAGTAGATTTATTGTACCGCAAATACTTTTTAGAAAATCTCTAATCACTTAACCATTTCAGGGTCATTAAAAATTTTCAAAATTTATCTTATACTTCCATGATTTCTCGTTCCTCAAATTACTTTCTAAAATGTTTTTAATTAATTTTCAAAGAAAACCCTAATTGGGGATTTTTCTGGGCCCTCTCCTTTCGGTTCAACAAACTAATTCTAACTTTCTCTTGGAATCAATTTTATAAATTTCTACCAATTTTTTATTTTTTATCCTCACTTTAAAATCAGATATTTGAGGCCTTTGGATATTTTTAATAATTATATTTTTCTAAAAATTAATTAATTAGCCAAATATTAAAAAACATTTAAAATTCCCGTAAATGTTATTTTTGTCATTCTAACCTGAATAGGCCTCAATTATTGATCAGTGAATTTTTTTCTATTTTTTGATGTCGTGAGAAAGTTTCTGATATTTTGGTCAAACTTTACCAAAATATCCTTTGACTTCCTCAAATTTACCAAAATGCCATTAAATTTCTAAAATGACTTTGGTCCCAAGAATTTTGAATTTACACTTAGGTTCCTATTTCAAATTAACACTTTGATCCTTTACTTTTCAAAATGACACTGTAGCCCCTTGTTTGTTTTTTTTTTAAAATGAGCATTTTGCTTTTACTGTTTATATGTTTAGCTTAATAGCATTTCCAATTATTCCTTTCCCTTTCATTCATCCTCTAAACCATTAATTAATCTGTAGCCATTTGTTTAACATTTATATCCAATTATTAAAAACCTGGATATTACATACACAACTCCTATGATTAAAAAAAATATAATAAAGATGGCTAAATCAAATCCATGCAAATATGAGAATGATCAATATGTATATTCATGAAAGAATCAATTAATTGAGATAAAGTTAAAGAATGTAGAGCCTTTTCGAAGATGTCTAGGAAACTGGAAATTTTGTTTAATACATTCTTATCAGACAAGTTAAATTAGATTCTCTAATTATCGATTGCTATTTTTGCAATATATATCTATATATATTTTCTAACTAAGAATCATTGTTTAAACTTTGTTTTTTAAAAAAATATTAAATTATACTTTTCATGTTAGACATCATATATACTTCTTATATGACAATTCCTACTTATAAAATTATAATTATTAATGATGGAAGTTTTTACTTAAGAAATAAAACTTTTTAGAGGTTAACTTTAAACTCTCAAGCACACTATCCAAGTCCATTTAGATGCCACGACAGTGTATATATATGATTTTCCCCTCCTTTTCTATGAAAACTTTATCCAACAGAGTAAAATTCACTTGTTATATATGCATTCTACAAAAATATGATTTTCCCATATTTTATTGATTATAAAAATAAATTTTATAAAATGTATTTTAGTATAATAAGAAATCTAAAGCATAATTTGAAAAAAAAAATGATATAGCATGAAGAAATGTGTCACAATTTTAAGAAAAAAATTGATATAGCATGAAGAAATATATATATTAATATGAAATATCATGTTTGCCGTATATCTTTTATTATAATCAGTTTCTAAGGATTTTATTACCATGATATTCCATGGAGTAATATTGCCATGGATCAATATAATTCGCTGGATGTCATATACAAATTGAACAATAACCCTAGATACCAAAATGTGTGTGTCTGTGTGTGTGAACTAAGAATCAAGAATTTAACAAAAATATACATGGAGATTTTCAAATAATCAAAGCAAATTGTGTACACACCTACTTAAGTTTATAAGGAGATATTGGGAAGAGCCTTGATATTGAGTAGGTATATTTGTATCGTTCGAATATCAAATATTTATATTCATCGTGATCTACTTGACCAAGATAGCAAATCAGATTGGGAATATTTTGACATAGTATGAGATGTTTAATCTCATGCTCTACATGTGGGCCCTCCTAAAAAGTCCCTTGCCCGGTCAAATTTTCCATCCATATCATGTAATGCTAACTTTTTTTTTCTATGCAGTTTCCTCAAACGAACATATATATATATATATATCTATGTTAACATTGTTAAGTGAAAATTTTTAAATTTAAATTTTAAATGTTATCCAAATATTATTCTGTTTATCAAGGGAAGATGTCCTCAATGAAAATACGGAAAAAGTTATTGATTAATTTAAGCTCTCGACTTTTAATTAATTTGTTAAAAAACGAAACAAATCCTTACATCAAACTTTTCCTCAAAATATCAATCACGTAGAAGTATCGACAAAACCCTTAGCCTCAGAATATAGTCAGAAAACATGGTAGGATCCATGAGAGAAATTAACACATGAACTGCAAATCAAATTAAAGAACAAATAGATGTCCCAAAAAATTATGAGAAAAACCAAAGACTAAAAATAAAATACATGATATTTCATACTAACATATATTTCTCCATACTATAACAAGTTTTTTCTAAAATTGTGATATATTTCATCATGCTATATCATATTTTTTTTTGAACTATGCTTTTAGATTTATTACTATATTAAAATACATTTTCTACAATTTATTTTTAAAATCAATAATATATGAAAAATCATATTTTTTTGTGGAATGTATTATGCTCCGTTGGGTGAATTTTTCATAGAATAGGAGGAGAAAGTGTTCTTTATTTTTGTCCTTTGTATCATATATTTATATGTGTGTGTGCCTATATATATATATATTATCGTGGGGTCTAAATGGAATTGGATAGTGTTTGAGAGTTTACAATTAACCTTTTAAAATTTTATTTCTGAACCAAAAAACTTCTATCATTAATAATCCTAATTTTATAAGCAGGAATAGTATATATTGCATCTAACATGAAAAGTTTAATTTAATGTTTTTTTAAAACAAAGATTAAACAATGATTCTTACTTTGAATATATATATATTGCAAAAATAGCAACCAATAATTAGAGAATCTAATTTAATTTTCCTGAATAAGTTTATAATTAAACAAAATTTGTTTTCGTCAACAAAATAAAAGTTATGGTACTATATTGTTAAAATAAACATTGTCGAATGATCCATTTAGTTGACATGACCTTGTAGGATAAGTTGTTGTGTTTTTTTGTTTTCTATAGAAGACTTGTTTGGCTATTGTGGTATGCATCTCATGAAACAGTTTCCGCACCAATTTCTTAATTAAATTTAAAATTAGTGATAATCCTATTTGCTCTATAAAATGACATTTTTATGTGGCATTTTCACTTACTTATTAACATTTTACCAAAGTGAAAATGAATAGTATCAAAATATATACATATATACAGAAATTAATATTTAATAGTTCGCTGAAAAGTTAATCCGGATCTTAAAAATTTATAAAAAGCAGTATAGTTTTAATCCATTCTATAGCGCAAACAATTTTTGCGATTTTATTGACATTGACATCTTTTATTGTATCTTTCATTAATTATAATTCCTCTATTTCTATAACAAAAATTATCTTTTTTTTTTGCAGAAGAAAAAAAATTATCTTTCTTCTATAATTTAAGAATAACCTAAGAATTTAGCCAAAACATGTTGGTCAAAACAAGGACTGGAAACTAAAATCGTTTAAATGGGGTTTACCAAACTATCCTAGACTATTATCACTTGTGTTAAGATATAAGCTTCACTAATTATAGTTACTGTGTAATTATGACAACTAACAAAAATATTGGCAAATAAACACTGACAAGGTCTTTCAACTATGTTGTTACTTGTTAGTTATACCATAGTCAAATTTGTCAGAAATAAATCAATGAAAAATAAGGAAACAATCACATTGTAAAATGGAAATAATGAATTAAATGAATAGATAAACTATGTTCATCTCAACAAAACGGAAAAAAAATGATTTTTTTTGCCAACGGAGAAAAAAATTGATTTTAGTATAACAATATATATTACCTTATATATGTTCTTACAGTAAGATTTTACTGACATTTTTTAGGAGATTAAAATAGTTAAATATATTATTTTAAAGAATTTTTATTCATTATTTTTCTCAAAACTAATTTAAACTAATGTATTTAATATTCTTAATCTCCTCATAAAAGAAAATTGGATATTATAAAATAGGTCACTATATATGCCCATTTCATTTCAATTTTTAATTTTGGTAACAAGAAAAAGGTGAGATGGCATTATGAAAATAATAAATGAAATGAAGAGTGAAACTCACAAGAGTTTACGTTGAAAGCGGCACCGGCACAACTCAAGAAAAGTACCTGTATAGTATTAAACAAACCAACATATATAACCAATTATTATAAGTGAAATATATAATTAATTATGTTGAAAAATTGGGCCAGTCCACCCTTGGTGGATTAGGCCCAACCCATTAATTTGGGTAGAAAATGAAATACACAAGAAAGTGTGGTGGTTAAGGGTAAAATTCCCAAAATAATTGAATATTGCATAAAAGATAAGAAGGGAACGGTTTTGGAAGTTATTGGACGTGCATTTTCAAATTGAGAAAAAACTGCCTCTTCTGAGTTTAATAAATAGAGGACAGGCAATGAGAATGAGAGGCTTTTTGACAGACGTACAGCAAACATACATTCCCTTCCTTTACAAAACTTTCTCTATCTCCTGTGTTAATGTTGTGAGAAACAACCGAGTCCATTGTATGTGATCCGGTTCATGTGGGTATTGTGAGCATCCTGTCTACATCCGTTTCTTCAGGTATGCTATCAATCCTTCAGTGGTATTAGAGCTTTAATTTGTTCCTGTGGCTGTGCTGAGTATATGTTTAACAGTGTGTATATATATAGTTACTGTAACGTAGAAATTGCATATCTCCTATCTTAGATGACATATATATGCTCTTTCATGATATAAACATGCCTAAAAGTTTGATTTTGACCCGAAAACCTTTCATAAGAGGAATTTTAGCAAGAAAAACGTAATTTCAGATGGATTCCGAAAGCACAGTAATAGATTTTTCAAATGGGTCATTTGAAAATGTTAGATTTAGACTTTCAAATATATCCCATTGTGTAGAACAAGAAAAAAAATGAGAAAAACAACACCAAGAATGATGAAAACGGACGTCAAAAGGTGGAGAAACGGAGGAGAGAAATTTTGGGTCCGATGGACCCGACCCGCTACTCCAACTGGGTCTAGAGCAACCTGGCTGGAGGTTGAAGATGACCGTACACAACGGAAAATGTCATCGTTTCAATTTTAAAAAAAAGATGGATCGGGTTAGGATTTGGCTCTAAGGCCCAAATCAAATTTCAAAAAAAAAAAGGATCGGGTCAGCCCAACCCGATCCACAACAAAAATAAATAAAATTGGGCTACACCGGGTTAAGATTTGGGCTCGGAGGCCCAAAATTAATTTTTTTAAAAAAATTCAAGTCATGGATCGGGTCAGCCCAATCCGATCCACAACAAAAAAAGGTAATAAAAAATATTAGGTTGAACCGGGTTAGCCCAACCCGAGTCCAAAATTTTATTTAGGCCGTCAAAGCCCAACCTAAATAAAAAAAATGGGCCACGTGGCACAACGAAAATGACTTCTAAGAGGTCCACTATGAAGATCTCGGCACGTGGAGATCAACAGGACAGCACATGAGGCAAACGGCCTCCTCCTAGGTGGCGTGTGTAATACACGTGCCGTCACCGAGAGTTGGAGTCATATGATTTTTCCATTTTAATATGACTTTTCCTTCTCGGGGTGCGCGTAGGCGTGTGGGAGGTCTAAATGAGCTGCGATTTGTTCCTAAAATTTTCTAAATTTGAGATCTTTATTTTGCTATATCATTTGCCTATTTTAATGGCAAATCAGATCTGCTTTAATAAGGATTTCGGTGAGCTTTGAAGTTTATTTGTGTAATTAAATAATAATTTAAGTTATTTACTTTTATTTAGGTAACAAAGATGTTAAATTCTTCAAAGAGAACTGAAACATATGAGTATGGATCTGTAATTTATGAGTACTTGGATGATCAGATTCAAGTAAATATACCTGAAGCTGATCTAGAACATGGTCCTGAAGAAGAAGTCTTCATTGAAGAAGTGGATCCTGAAGAATTATTTGAAGAAAATTTCGAACAAAATCCTATGGAAGCTCAAGTGGAATGCCAAATGGTTTACACTGATTCTGGACCTAAGAGTAAAACTTCTAATGTTGGTAATTCAGAAATAGTGGATGAAGAAGAAGTAAACCAACCATTAACTTCCAGTTTAGCCAAAGCCATAGCGTGGCGCGATGCAATCAAATTAAGAAATGTGAAGCAAATAAATGGTGTGATTGTAAAGTATGTTAAATGTGTCAGTGATATGGAAAGTGCAGAATTCTATGCTAGGAATATAGAAAAGCAGTCATGGCTTTAGGCAAAGGAAGTATAAATTAACATCCTTTTGGGTGTGAGCATTAGATATGGCAACACAATTTATGCTAAAAACGCCCAAACTTAGAAAATTTAGGAAAGCCATAATAACTTATTGTTCCAATGTTTAATTAAAGTATTAGGTTTCCTTTGTACTTGTTGATAATGTTTATGTATTGACATTTTGTATATATAATGGAGCATGTATTATGTATTCCATGATGTATGTATATTTCTTTTCATAAGTGGGAGCTTTTAGAAATGAGAATTCTAAGAGAAAAATGATTGAATTTTAAAATATACTTATAAAATCCTTGGAAAGATATAATGATGTTGCTGGTAATCATGAGATGGGAGATACAAATGTTTACTCCTGATCGTGAAAACAGTAATACCATTAATTTCCGACCAAGGATAGTATAAGTATAGGACATTGCATACAAGAAAAGGAAGTTATATAATATCTAATAAACTCTTTGTTCGGTTCTCATGTAGAGAATAAAATTTAGTGTGGCACAACTTTGTCACAGAACTTAGAATGGCCACGAAAAACATAATTGTTGAGATGAACAAAGGTGACAAACTGAATGGCAATAATTAGGATATTTGGCATCTAAAGGTGCAATATATATTAGAGGAATAGGAAGCTATAGAGCCTCTAACTACTGTCCTATTGGAACCTGAACTGGGAATACGTCCCAGCACAGGAGGGACCATGAGGCTTATTAGATCTGGAAGAACAACAACAACATTGCAAGGATCACACTACTAAGCACTATGGCAGATGATCTAATGTGTAAATATGAAAAGCACAAGAATGCTCAAGCCATATGGGTTGTGTTGAAAGAAAGGTATGGTGGTACGTCCACCACAAAGCTAAGAAGGTTAACCATTAAGTTTGATACCTATAAGCTTAGACCTAACACGCCATGAAACAACACCTGAGAGATATGGCTAGCATGATTAGAGAACTGAAAGAAGCTGGACACACTTTTTCTGATGAACAGCAAGTCCAAGCTGTGATAAGATCACTTCCCTCCAGCTGGGAACACATGAAAGTGAATCTCACCCACAATGATAGCATTGCTGCTTTCGCTGATGTGGCTAAACACTTGGAACTTGAAGATGAACGGCTATAGGCATATAAGTCATCTGGACATGACCTTTTGACTAAAGGTGCCAGTCCTTCCAATGCAAAGCCTAATTACAAAAAAGGCAAGAAATGTTTTAAAAAGGGAAGGAAGAACAGTCAAAAGTTCAAAAAGGGTAAGATGCAATTCAAGAAGAAAGGAAAAGCAGAAGGCAAGAAGAAAGTTGAGTTAAAGAAGGTCAAATGTTATGCTTTCCAGAAGATGGGTTATTTCGGACGAGATTGTACCAAGTGAAAGGACCATGAAAAGGTATTAGTGAATTATGTGAATTCACATGTTTCATATGTTTTAAGCACTACTTTTCTTCCTGAACCTATTTGTTCTTCTTGGATTCTAGACTCAGGCTCAACAGACCATGTAGCAAGGGACAGAGAGTCCTATGTGGAATACCATCGGTTGTCGTATCAAAGCAAGTGGTTTTACATGGAAAACAATGCAAAGATCGAGGTCAAAAGCATTGGAACTTGCAAGTTAACTTTGCATAGTGGGAAGACCTTGATCATACATGATGTACTTCATACACCCGACATTCGATGAAATTTAATTTTTGTTTTATGTTTATTAGAATTTGGGTATGATGTAAAATTTTATGGCAAGGTTGCAGACATTTTGGACAACCAAACCGTTTATGGCTCAGTTTTTCTGTTTAGGAAGTTCTTTATTATGGATATTATTGGTGACTTTAATGCATATGATTGCTACATTGTTTCTTTCTCTAATATGACTATTGACATGAATACCTGGTATGCTAGACTAGGGCATATAAATCAAAATAGGATGATTAAATTAGCCAAAAATGGTTTACTAGGTCAAATATCCAATATGGATATGTCTTTGTGCGAAAGTTGTCTCGTTGGTAAAACAACTAGAAAACCATTTGGCAAGGGAACTAGAGATGAAAAACCATTGCAATTAATCCATTTGGACATATGCGGTCCTATGAGTGTGAGAGCAAGACACGGAGCTTCATATTTTATTACTTTCATTGATGATTATTCATGATATGGTCATGTCTATTTGATTTCTCATAAGTCTGAGGCTCTTGACTGCTTTAGATGATATATAAATAAAGTTGAAAATCAAATAGACAACAAAATTAAAACTTTACAAACTAACCGAGGTCATGAATATTTGTCTAATCAATTTAAAGAGCTTTTTGAACAAAAAGGGATAATTAGGCAATTAACTATCCCTGGCACTCCGCAACAGAATGGAATTGCAAAAAGACGAAATAGGAAAATTTTAGATATGGTAAGATCTATGATGGCACTAGCTAAACTTCCGATTTCATATTGGGGTGATGCTTTATTAATAGTTGCTTTCATAATTAATCGTGAGCCTTCAAAATCAATCGCTACCACGCCCTATGAGTTGTGGACAAAACACAAGCCAAATTTAAACATCCTTAGACCATGGGGGTCGGTTGCGTACGTTCATGATGATTCTCATAAACATGGAAAGTTGGGCCTTAGAGGAAAGAAATGTATCTTTATTAGATACTCTGAACAATCTAAAGGATATCATTTCATAGGAGAAAATGAAGATGGTACCGTGACTAAAATTGAATCTAGAGATGTAACATTTATTGAAAATGAGTTCCCTAGCAGGTGAGATATAGATCGTGATGTATCTCTTTATGAGACACAAGAACATGGGAGTACAGAATAGAGTAATGATCTTCAATCATCTCAATACATTGATTTGAGTGGGAGCGTTGAAACATCAAAATAAATACATAAAGAGAGGAAGGGATAAAGAAAAGAAACTCCGTTAAGGAGGAGTGACAAGGAAAGTGTCCCTAAAAGACATTTCCAAATAGAAGGAGAAGCACTTATTGTTACTCCAGATGAGGATGATGAGTCTCGTTCTGTGCAAGTAGCCTTGTCTCGCCCTGCTAAGGACGAATGGAAGAAAGCAATGGAAAAAGAAATGGACTCAATGAAAAAGAATAAAGTTTGGGAATTGGTTGATCTGCCAAAAGGATGAAAAGCCATTGGGAACAAGTGGGTTCTCAAAATTAAAAGAAAAGCATATTGATCAATTGATATATATAAGGCTTGGTTAGTTGTCAAGGGGTATACACAACAGGAAGGTATAGACTATAAGGATACTTTCTCACCTGTTGTGTGCTTCAACTCAATAAGACTTATTCTAGCAATAGTAAACAATTTAGATTTGGAATTACATCAAATGGATGTAAAAACTACATTTCTAAACAGTGACTTGGATGAAGAAATCTATATGGAACAACCAATAGGTTTCTTAATAAAAGGGAATGAAAACAAAGTTTGTAAACTTAAGAGGTCTATTTATGGACTGAAACAATCTTCCAGACAGTGGTACTTGAGGTTTCACAGAGCGATAACCTCATATGATTTCCAAATGATTGAGGAAGGCCACTGTGTCTACATTAAACAACTTAAGGGTAATTTTGTGATATTATCCTTATATGTAGACGACATACTATTGGCTGGAAATAGTCTGACTTCAGTTATAACTGTGAAAGAATGGATTTCATCAAACTTTGAGATGAAAGACATGGGTGAAGCAGAATACATAATTGGGGTTAAAATCTGAAGGAATCATCCTGAAAGAATTCTCTCTCTTTCACAGGAGAACTACATTAATAAAATTCTTGAACGATTCAATATGAAGGATTGTAATCCCATGGATACCCCAGTAGCTTTTGAAGTAACCTTGAGTTCAGATATGTGTCATAAAACTGAAAAGGACAAGAAGAGAATGGAAAGAGTCCCCTATGCTAGTGTTGTTGGAAGTCTAATGTATGCAATGATGTGTACAAGGCCAAATATATGTTTTTCAGTAGGATTGGTGAGTAGATTCCAATCCAACCTAGGAGACTGCCATAGGAAAGTAGCAAGGTATTAAAAACCGGACCGGCTTATGAACCGGTCAAGTCAGTGGGTCAAGAGTTAGTGGGTCAGATCGGGGTCAACCCGTGGGTCAGACCGGTCATAACAAAATAGTATAATTTAATAAAAAAAATACTCATATTTGATTATGAACAAATTAATATCAACTAAATACATAAGGTTTTGATGCATACATGCTTCACACAACTATTTAATTGTAATAATAATAAAATACAATATTGAGAATATTTGTTTATTCTTATAATCCTTCAAAAAGTTCCAAAATAACAAAATAATGAGACATTAGAATAAAATCAGTAATAGTTAGTGGTAGTTTGATTTAGTAATTTAAAAAATAAAAGTAAGAAATTATTAATATGATGACAAACTAAAGCAATAAATTCAATTAAAGGTAGTATAAGTTCATTAAAAATAAAAAGGAAAAAAACAAATTTTTTTTTATAAAATAAGTCTGACCCGGGTTAGGACCGGTTTGCCCCGGGTTACCCGGTTTGTGACCAATTCACCCCGGTCACACCAGTTCATCCCGGGTCAAAAAAATCTGGTTTAGTCACCGGACTGGACCAGTTGGGTGACCGGGTCACCGGTTCCCGGGTCAACCCGGCCGGTCCGGTCCGGTCCAGTTTTTTATTCACTGGAAAGTAGTGAAAAGGATATTGAGGTATTTGAAGGGCACATCTGATTACGCCCTATGTTATGAAGGAAAAGATCTACCTTAGTTGGATACTCCGATGCTGACCTAGGCAGAGATGGAGATGAGCGAAGATCAACCTCTGGCTATACTTTTTTGCTGAATAATGGTGCCATATGTTGGAGTAGTAAGAAGCAAACATGCATTGCCTTACATTCTATGGAAGCTGAATTTGTGGCATGCACTACAACAGTACAAGAGGCTATATGGCTGAAGAGATTCATAGAACACCTTGTATTTGGGAATGAAAGTACCAATCCAGTGTTAGTATACTGTGATAACACTGCAGCTATAGCCTATATGAAAGACCCTAAGTACCATAGCAAAACCAAACATATAGATATCAAGTACAATTTTGTAAGAGATTATATAGCAAAGAAGGTTGTCACTGTACAATACATTTTGATCAAAAGCATGGTCGTTGATCCCTTGACCAAACCCATATAGCTAAGGAAATATTGATAGACATGTGAAAGTTATTGGGATGCGTAAAATGTAATATTCGAGAAACATTGTAAAATATTTATATTTGTAATCAATGAAAACATTTCTTTATTACTCATTATGATTTTGTGTGTATGCAATGTCTAATATGTTGTACAAGCAGTTGAGGTTAGTTCTCTCACACAACAACCACCTTTGACACTAAGAAAGTGTGCAAAGATGAGACTTTTGTGTTTATGGTTGAAAAGTTAACATGGTTAGCAAGAAACATAAATTATGTCGCCTCGATAAAAGTGTAGCATATCGAGATGAGATCCATATAATATAAGTAAACAAATATTGGATCAAGTCATGGATGCCCGCTTCCATGATGCCTATTGCCAGATAACGAATTCTCCAATACTAACGTCGGAGGTAGAGATGGAGAATTTGGGTTTAGATACTGGAAGTACCAAAACTAAAATCTGTACGGTGTTAGTCAAGAAAATTAAAATGATGTATGCTCTTATAAGAGTAACACCGTAGCATGTGATTCATACCACATGTGCTACAAGTACCGCAAACAAGAAGCAAGTAAATAAATCCATGCTTCATTGCTGTGTGAGTCTCGAAAAAGGATTAACCCTTATTAAATGTCCTTTGACTTTGACATGATCATGGAGGTATACATTAATGCCTGCTACCTTGACATATGTCCTTTTTGGTCATTATAAATATGAACTAAAGTATTATGTTAGGAAATCGATTAATGTATGTCAAAGTGATACATGAACGAAAGGAAGATTACCTAAAATATGCACACCTATGCTAGTGTCTGAGACATGCCCCTTATGTTATTCGCTTTGGTAATTACATAAGTATGGACACCAAGATATGAGATGAGCAGTCTGAGTTTTATACCGACCCGAGAGGGATTAGACTTGCTATATGAAAGTGTATACTGATAAATCTAGGACATTTGAGGCAATATTGTAATTTATGCTACACAAAATAAGGTTGCCTTGTGCTGGTCCTGATAAAGGGGATTTCTAATACAAACGCCTAAGTGACGTCATGCCCATGTGGTCACGGTAGTACACTTAGTATGAAGAGATAAAGAGAAAGCATCAACGTTTACAATGCCTAATCCACCAAGTGTGAGTAGGAGATGTTGGAAAATTGGGCCAGTCCACCCTTGGTGGATTAGGTCCAACCTATTAATTTGGGTAGTGATCGGACGCGGATTGTCGCCTTCCGGTTCGATACAAAATGGTTGCACAAAAGAATGTAGTATAGTGGCAACCAATCGTTCTTCTCGAGGAGCTGTTTATTGATGAACCTAGTCTAAATTGGTTATAAAAACCATGCTGAACTTGGGTATGAAAAAGGGGGGTTTGGTTTATGAAAACAGTAGTGCAATAACAAAACAATGCAAGAAGT
>QFDD01004660.1:0-12128 GCA_006871305.1 Vachellia collinsii | reverse complement strand
TCTTTCGTACTACCGTTCTTGCAAACTGTTTCTGACTATTTGTTGGAAACAATTTTATAAATTAGGGAACTCTAAAAAAATATTTTTATTCACTTTAACTTTACAATTATGAGGCCTCTGGACAATTTAAATAATAAATTTGGCTAAAAATTCGTTAAATAGCCAAAATATTAATTACTGTAAAAATTTTCTGAGAAGGGTAATTTTGTCCATTTAACCTTATCTAAGCCTCAATTATTGATTAGTGACTTTTTCTCTATCTTTTGGTACTTGGGGTCATTTTCTGGTATTTTGGTCAAAATTACCAAAATGCCCTTGACTTTTCTCAAAATGACCATTTTGCCCTTATATTTCTTTTTCTTGCAAGATGGCACCTTTGGCATCTTTTATGCTTCTATTCACTCTTCAAACCCCTTTACTCATCGGTAGCTCGTTGTTTAGCCCTTGTTTCCAATTACTGAAAATGTGGATGTCACATCTTATCTTTTTAACTCAAGATTTAATTTATCTTTATAAATTAAGTCCAAGATTTATTTTGTCTTTTAAAACGAATCCAAGATTTAATCTATCCTTATAAATTAAATATAAGATTTATCTCTTAAAAGAAATTCAAGATATTACATCATCATCACATATATTTAATATATATACATGAAATACATATATATATCTCTATATATCTATATATATCCGAATTTATATATATACAATTTATCCTCCATAGAATATTCATTGAATCTAGATTCAATGAATTTGGATATTTCAGCTCGTGTTGGGCTATTTTGAATGTTCTCCTGTAAGCCCATATGAAGTTGGAGGTGGGCCAATGACTACCCTAGTCCACAAGTTTCAAGCAGCGTCTAGCAAGATATTATGACTACCTAATTCATATGACGATTCTGTAAACTGATACAACTTATCATAGAACCACATTACGTCCCTTTTATCATATGATATTTTGGTAAGGATGAGACATGGAGATTGTCGTCATCTTTTTCCTGACCATCGCTTTCTCGATCCCTAAGTAGTCTAACTATAAAGATGAAACTTTCTTTCCTTCACAGTATAGTCATACATTTTCTAGACTCACTCATCGAGGGGCCTAGCAATATCTCTCTACTAATGTGAGGGGCAAATCTTATCTTGACCATTCATATTGCTTTGCACGAAATCCACCAAACCAAAACATAGCATTTATCATCACTAGGTCAAAAGTAACTTTTGATTAGGTCAAAGCTAAGCGACTTTCATGTAGGAATCTATGATGATCTCAAATCAAAGGGGCACAATGATGTAGTCATATGTGAGACAAGCTTGTGACTTAATCCATGGAACTTTTTCATAGCGGGTCAATCCAGCATCTTGCATCTTGTACTCTTACAAATGCCTATAACTTTGACTAATATTTCCATACATTTCAAAATCAAAATGTTCTTATTTCATCTTTACTCATGTTTACACAGTCTACCTTGGTCACAGAAGGTTTTTTAGTTAGTATCACCCTTATTGTAGATTGAAGAAGGCTTTTAACAATGTTTAAGAGTATGAAATGGCTCTAATGCCATTAACAGGGCAACAAGTCTATGAAAAAGTGGAAAGAATTAATGTTAGCTTTGGTTAAGAAGAAGAAGAAGAAGATTCCAATTGACAATAATATATGGAAAAGAGGTTTATCTTCTTTGATCTTCCATATTGGCATAGTCTTGAAGTGAGACACCATCTAGATGTGATGCATGTTGAGAAAAATGTGTGTGAAAGTCATTTAGGCACACTTATGCATACAAGTGGAAAGTCTAAGGATGGAGTCAATGCTAGATGAGACCTGGTTAAGATGGTAATAAGACCACTCTTGCATCCATAAGAAAGAGATAATCAGAGGGCTTACTTATATCATGCAATGCACACACTGTCTAAGGGGAAAAATGAACTTTTGTGAGTGTTTGGACTGTATCAAGGTACCATAAGGATATTTTTCCAATGTGAGGAAGCTAGTTTTAATGCAAGATTTGAAGTTGACAAGTATGAAGTCTCACAATTGCCATGTGTTGATGCAACAACTACTATGGGTGGACATATTAAAAAACAATGTTAGAAGCACTATAATGAGGCTATGCATGGTTTTCAATGCAATTTGTAGCTAAACAATCGACTCAGATGAGTTGGATGAATTGGAAAAGGAAGGTTTTGTTATTCTTTTGCAACTTGAAATGCACTTTCCGCCATCATTTTTCGACATTATGGTGCATTTGGCAGCTCATTTGATAAGGGAGGTAAGACTTTGTTGCCCTGTGCACTTAAGGCAGATGTATCCACTTGAATGATTCATGAAGATCTTAAAAGGGTATTCCAAGAATCCATATTGGCCTGAGGCATCAATTATTGAAAGATATGTAGCTGAGGAGGCTCTTGAGTTTTGTAATACATATCTTGAAGTGCTGAAGGGAATCATACTTTTGGAGTCACGGTATGATCAGGGGATAGGAAGGGGGATATGGGGCTTCAAGTAAACTCTATGCCCTCATGATGTGGTGTTGCATGTACACTTGTACAACTTAAACAACTTATATGAAGTACTACCGTACTTGGACAAACACAAAAATATGTTGAGGAACAAGTATCCAAGGAAGAACGATATGCAGATCCTTAATGAGCAACACAAGACATTTATAGAGTGGTTCAAGGGAAATGTTTGGAGCAATAGCTGTTCTTCCAATACAATAAAGAGGTTAGCTGTTGGGTCTCACTTTGAGGTTATTACTTGGGGTAGATATGACATAAATGAGTATTCCTTCTACACTAAAACCTAAGATGTGAAGAGTACACTGTAGAATAGAAAAGTTATGGTAGTAGTTGAAGCGATGCATTTCTCAGGTTCAAAAGATAAAAAGCCAGCATTAGCATCCACATCCTATTATGAAGTTATTGAGAGGATATGGAAAATAAACTACACCAAGTTCAAAATTCTTGTCTTCAAATGTAAGTGGGTTAACAATAATGTTGTTATAATTGATCCAGAGTTTGGATCTATGATGATTGATCTTAATAGGATCAGTTATGGGGAATAACCATTCATTTTAGCAAGTCAAGTGCAACAGTGTTTTATGTCACTGATCCAGTCAATAAAAAGTTGTTCATCGTACTCCAAGGCAAAAGGTAGACAATCAGTGTGAAGGATGGTGACTAAGGCTTTAACCTTGATGAAACCCTACCTTTCACAACAAATCTACTGAAGACAACTGATGTAGTTTTTGAAGACGATGACTATGTTATTAGAGATGATCATTTTAAAGGAATTTGGGAGGATGTGTGAAATAGTGAGTAACTATATAGTTTTGTTGCATGTTTTAAATACTAACCAATTACTCTTCTATTTATTTCTATTTCACATTTACAATAATTCTTAATTATTTTTAATTCATGTTCAAAAGGCATTTATCTAACATTGATTGCATTTGATGCATACAGGACATAGATCTTTTAGAATAGCAGCCTGGTTCTACCTCTGCACACCCTCGTGAGGGTGAGCAGGCCCCTTCATAGCCTTATGAGAGTGAGAAACCCCCTCAACAGCCTTAGGATGAGCAGTCTCAACACCCTCAACCTTGTGATAAGCAGCTCCAACTCAAGAGGTAAAAGAGATGAACTTAAGGTGTGTCTCAAATGAGGAATTTTGCACATAGAGATGCTACCAAGAAGTTGCAGAAGTTGAAGGTTGAGTTTGATACAGACTTGACATCAATAGGTGAGAATGCATCACAGTTCATCAGCTATATCAGTGTTCTAGCACAAAATAAGATCAACATATTGCTACATAATTGGAGAGCAAACAATGAGGAGTTCAAGGACCAGATATGGGAGGACATTTTTGTATATCCTAACTTGCTTGTATGCTTGTACTTCTTTATACTATTAATGATTAGTTATTTGCGTTTAACTTACTTGTATTCTTATTTGTAACTCACATATGACATCCCCACTATTGAGGGGATGAAGAAAGCAATGAAGAAGCGGGCTAGTGATAGATAGAGGGATTTCAAGACAAGCTCTCTGCAGATTACACCCGAGGGAAGAAGAGACATCCACATCCCAAGGATGCATACTCCTTTATCAGTGATGACATGTGGCAGAGATTTGTCAAGGTTTGAGAAGACCCAAATTTTAGGTACATTTCTTTACATATTGACCTAATGCATTGTGCTTTTGAGTCATAGAACTAACTTTGTTTTCTATATAATTATTTTGCAGCAATTGAGTCAGGAGAATGCTGAGAGACAGGAAACAAATGTATATAAACATTATATGTCTCGAATGGGGTACAAGGGACTGGAGAAGTAGTTGATAATGAGCCAATCCAAGGATCAGCCATTTGTCAAGTCCGACTCCAACATTGCTCCTTTGCCACATGAATACCCTTCCCTCCAAGTAAAACATAAGGCAACAAGGATCATAGGAGGCTAGTACATCACTCCTTCACCATGAAAGGCTACTGTTATTGCTAAACGAATTGTAAGTTATTACATTAAATTGTTCACGAGTTTTAATTTTGTAAGCAAAATTGATTTTTAATGAATTGTTTACATTTTTTTAAGGATGTACTTGAGGAGCAGGTTTATTAAGGTTCTTTCACTCATAGTAGAATGATGGATATCTTAGCAACAACCATTGGGAAGCCAAATCACCCCAGATGTGTTGTTGGGGTTGGCAAAGGCATTGGCATCAAGAAGTTCTTTGGCACATTGATAGAACCTAATATTTACATGGTTTTCTTGAGTGTTTCGTGGTCTTTTGTAACACTTTTATCTTCACTTTGAATGCATTTATGTCCTTTCTTGATTACTTTGACTGGGTATTGCATTTTGTTGATAAAAAGGTAAAAAGGAGTCATTTACCTCATCCAATTATCATTGCCTCATCTTTAATCTCTTTACTTTTGTTTGTAGGCATTTTGAGAAGATTTAAAAACCCAAGATAGAGTATTGAAGGGGTTACAAGTTCATCAAGAGCCAGAAACAATCCAGGAGCCCTTGCCACTATGACCTTGCCACTATCTT
Organism: Vachellia collinsii; assembly: GCA_006871305.1. Lineage (NCBI taxonomy): Eukaryota > Viridiplantae > Streptophyta > Magnoliopsida > Fabales > Fabaceae > Vachellia > Vachellia collinsii. Next base: position 7,077 of record QFDD01004660.1, on the reverse strand, counting down.
TAATCTCTTTACTTTTGTTTTTTAGAAGCTGTGCATTTTATCTTATGTCGCGACACAATTGTCCCATGTCGCAACTTGACTATTCCTAAGTTGTGACGTCACTGTCCCAGGTCGTGACCTTAACACGTAATAATGACACTATGCATTTTGAATTAGGTCATTCATTTGCTACATATATGGGAATCAACCACCACGACCCAGATACCTCTCCCACACTGCATATTTGCAGAGGAGAGCCTCCATCACTACTCTCTCACATCTCCAAATTCCTTATCCATTCATCTTCCATTTTCCTCCATTTATTCACCATTTTTTGCAACTCCACACCTTCCTCTCCATGTTTCCATTCCCACTTTCACTCTTCTCATGGCAGAACATACCTATGGTGGTAGCTACAGTTTTAAAGCAATGAGAGGCTAAATCCTTAGTCTCTTGGTGAAGAAGAACAAAGCTTGAGCTCATAGACTCATTATGAGGGATTTTTTTAGTCTTAGTCTATGTTTGAACTTGTGTTAGATACTTCTAGATTTATGAATTCCTAATGCGATGTAAACCTTAATTACATATTTGTGATTAAACTATGTATTTGGATTGGATGATGTATTTATACTGAATTACATATATGCATTGCAATTGTAATTAATCTATTGTGTTCATTTAAGTGTCAAAGATTATTGATAGTTAATGTGTATACTTGCATTTTGTGGTTGTTGATTTACAATCATTAGAACATTTTCATCATCCATTCAATTTCATTCTACATGGTTTTAAACAATATTTTAAGAAGTGGTAATCAACTTGGATCCAAGTGAGTTTTCATTAATTAAAGCATTGGACCTAAGTGATTGCTTGGAGTTTTCATTCAGACTTAGAGAGATTTAATTCCCACATAATTTTGAGGGTGATGTCAGTCGAGTTCCCATCACCAAAGGCCTATCTCACCATACATTCATTTTAATTCAACCATTCCATTATTAAACCAAAATACCAAAAAGATTTACTTCTTGCATCTATTGCACCATAATTTTCATAATCAAACCCCCCTTGGTTTTACCAAGTTCAACATAATTTTGATAGCCAATTTAGACTAGGTTGTCCAATAAATAGCTCCTCAAGAAGAATGATAGGTTGTTCCTTATACTACATTATTTGGTGTAGTCTTATTTTGAACAAATTGGAAGGTGACAAGTTGACTTTCAATCACACATCTTCACATATAACCTCTTCTAGTGTAGTTTCAAAAGAGGAACTGGATGCACAGTTGGAAGAAGAACAACAAAAAGTTCAAGCTAATATGAAGAACTTTGAGGAGGAATGCCAAGAGTTCAACAAACTCCACACTCAGGCCCTCAGTGATCTTCGACTTGAATTCAAGATGCAGGTCGATGACTTTAAGAGTAGCATCCTTGGCAGGCAATTCATATTGGGGATTGAGCCTTCACAAGTAATTATGATTCCAATTTCAATTGATAGCTTATATCCTTTGGCCTAATTCATTTCTATTGACTTGTCTTACTTCAATGTTGTAGGGTTCACCACTTGTTAAAAGTGGGAAGGGCAGCAATAATGTCCATACGCCAACAGCTGATCTTGAGTTGGGCCCTACACAAGTTAAGGGAATTGGTTGTGTCTTGTACTTGGACAAATCAATCAAGCATGTTGTTGCTGATGGCCTCATTACCCTGATGAGATACAATAATCCACCATAACAAATTTAGAAGGACAAAGTTAAGGTGACGGTGGTGGTAGTTTGAGAAGGTCAAGCGGATGTAGTAGTGCTATTCTCTACTAAGGTGATTGGCAGTGTAGGACAAGCAAAAGGGACTTTCATTGCTTGGCCAATAGGTCTTGTAGAAAGCACGATCATTGCCAAGAAGCTTATGCAGTCAAAGCCTCCAACTACTATGAAGGTACATGAAGACGTTGGAAAGTGAATTACTTTGTTGTGATGTGATTATGTTAGTTCCATTGACGCTCTCTAGTATGTTGTAGCCATAAAGTCTATAGCCCCTGCTTCTTCCTGTTAGTGATGGCTTTGCTTTGACATACCCTACTTTCTCCTTCCTTCGAGAGATGACCATCCATCTTGACAATGCATTGTCATTCAAGATGCCACATAAGATTGTGGGGCATTTTAGAGTATGATTTCACACTGGATAGGAAGGACATCATGGGGTTTCTATGATATAACAACTAGAATCATCCTTCATGAGACTTGCAATTCTATAAGTATTGAAAGCCTTGTTTCATTTTCATATTTTTTATTTTCTTATTGATTTCTCTTACTTTTCCATTGCAGGTTGTTGAATTGCAGATTCAAAGAAACCAAGACGTAATAGAAGATTAGATTGAAGGCTAGCAAGAGAAAATTATACATAATCAATACAATCGTTCATAGCAACCTGGAATGTAGAAGGGTAAGTAGCTACCTTAATTACATTTCAATTATTGAATTGACTATGTTTTGATTGAAGCTGTGTTTAATACCTTGCAGTTGTCATGGGACACTGGCTGTGCTTTATCCCCAAGACAATACTGTTTAATGATTTGTTTCCATTGAGGGATAACCAACCATAAAAACCATGGTAATCTTCAAAATATGAGTTTAACATATTTTCCCCTTTGATTTATTTTTTATGTGAAGTTAATTGCATATTTTAACATATTATCATTTTTTATTTGATCTTAGGGGCATGATGTAATATCCTCAAGTTTTTATAACTAGAAAGGAAAGCTAAATGAAGGGCTATAGGTCAATAAAGGGTCTAGAGATTGAAAAGAGATGAAAGGAAGTCCAAAGTTGCCATTTTGCAAATGTAGAAAAGGTAAGGGAAAAATAGTCATTTTTAAAAGTTAAGGATATAATGGTCATTTCGAAAAGATGAAGGGCATTTTGGTAATTTTGACCAAAATACTAGAAAATGAACCCATGCATAGAAAGATAGAGAAAAATCAAGTGATCAGTAATTTAAGCTTGGTTAAAGTTAAATGGATAAAACACCCATCGCAGAAAATTTTTAAGACAATTAATATTTTGACTATTAAATGAGTTTTAAGCTAAATATTATTATTTAAATTGTCCAGAGGCCTCAGAAATTTAGTTTAAAAGTGGAAAAATATAGCTCTTAAAATATTCTGATTTATAAAATTATTTCCTATAGAAAGTCAGGAACGACTTGCTAAAACAATTGTAAAAGGACCAAAAATCCCTGATTAATTAAGGGCATTTTCGAAATGAGATTGGGGTTAAGAAAAGTACCTAATGAGATATTGAATTATGAAAATTTTTAATGACCCTACACTGGCTTAGTTTTCAAGGAATTCCCAAATAGCTTTTTCGGTACATGGAAATAAGATAAAGTAACCTCCACTTTTAGAAAGTAACTTGAGGCAAGGAAATTGAACCACATGGAGTCTTCATACTTGAAGACTAAAAGCAAGAGAGGACATTTAGTAAAAGTAATAGATTTTATTAGTGTAAAGTTATTCTATCAGTGTAAGTGGGCCACAGATGAATTAAACACATGTCTTTATCTTTATAAAAGATCTTCCAAGCCTCCATTATAGCCCAAATTTCATGGTCCACTAGAAAAAGAGAGAGAGAGGGTGTGGAGAAGAGCAAAGCAAGAGGAAAAGGAAGAAATCCACCAAAACTCAAGGTAGGTTGATGTTCCAAGCCTAATTTCTTCCATAAATCTTGTTTATAAGGCTTGTTCTTCCTTTCTATTGGTTTATTTTTCTCTCTATGGTATTGAGTGAAGAGATCAAGAGAGGTCTTGAATAGGACTTCAAAGAGAAAGTGAGGAAGAGCAGAAGTTTGAAGTTACAAGTGTCTTAAATCAACTCTATGCATGTATGTGCAAAGAGATGTTGCAAAATTTCATTTTCTCCCATTTCTCTATACCAACTAAGATTAAGGGGGATGAGTGTGATTTTGTGTATTTGGATGCTTCAATTGGATTTAGAATGCAAAATTGGGTAGGATAAGAGTAAGAGCACAATTTTGGAAGCATTGGAATCACAATTGCCAAAGTTAGAAGTTAAGATTGAGTTTAGAAGTGCTAAGTGTTACAAGGCACTAGCAATGAGTTAATGATGCCAAATGCACTATGACATGTGTAGGAGTATCAAGGTGCAAGAAGTTAACAAGTGCAAGTAGAAAGCCAAGTGAAATCATTTGGAAAGTTAGATCAAATCTAAGGTAGCAAAACCTCTAACTCTTACATTTACATTACATTTAAATGTTGTGTATGTTATTTTCCATGTTTAAGTTATGGTTGTAGCCAAATGACATGTAAATCCTTTCTTCTAAATGTGCATGCCTTGTAGTTATACCAATAAATGATGTTTACCTTGGCCTTGTGCAATGATATAAATGCTAGTAAGGTTTTGTCAATAGTTGTTATTGAATGCTAGTTTTGCATATAAATGATCATGGATGTTGATTGTTATTTAGAAATAATTGTTACTGGGATTTCTTTAAAATCTCACCATTTCCAATGACTAGCCATAGGTACAAATACAAGAGGCAAAGGTAAGGAGATACAAGAGTAAAGGTGGGTGGCTTCCACAATGAGGAAAACTAGTACTGTTGCTATGTGTGTAGCTTTTGATAAGTTTTGGATGAATGTATGATAAATGGCTACTTTATGGAAATTATGTGCTAAGAGATGTAAATATATGCCAAGTATGTTGACTATATGTGTTATGATTTGTATGCATGAAGAAAAGAGGAATTGAACATACAAAACCACTAAAACAGGTCCAAAAACCTTATAAATGGCATAATTAGATTAAAAATTAGTAAATGAGCTCTATATGACATGAAACTTTCCACGCAAATAGTTCAACGTATAAGCTTTAAAATAAGCGATAGTTTGCTAAATTTGGAATTCTATGCAAAAAGTCAGACACCTTCCAATTTCTATTAAAAACTAGAAAATTTAACAGTAGCAGAAGTTGGCCATGACAAAAGTGCTCAGAGAGGAAAATACTCTTCGTCTGAAGAAGTTTGCTAGGGTGAAGGGAAAATTTTGACATAGTGAAGTGCACCTGAGAGGAATTCCTATGTGGTTAGAAAAGTTCACCGTAGCAAAATTAAAAGTTGGCCACGACAAAGTTTTTTATAGATGACCAAATGAACAGTGAAATTTCACATGGTCTAGGAGATGTTTGAGCTTTAACTTTCTCAAATAAGTATTTTTTTTCCCTATAGAGAATTGAATAAGCTTTCATTAGATACTAGAACCACTTGTTTTAAAATTTTTTAGAATTAGTAGCAAATTTTCAAAGTTTCCTAAAATTTGTAAGTTACCAAATGAATAGTAACTGTTTTGAGAATTTTTGAAAATCACTTACCTAACTAATTCTTGCTCATATAATGGTCTCAAGTGGTCTAACTAAGGTCTTTAATGATTAATAAAGCTAGTTAAGAGAGGTGTTACACATGAAATCTGGAATGCTCCTTGTATTGAAGATGAAGATAAGAAGGCATCCAAGAAGCAAAAAAGGAAGAAAGTTGAAGACACCACATGGTGCTATCCTGTTGTAAGTTTACTTTTTACAAGGCATTCCTTTCCAACTTAATAATATCAATTTTTCATAATCTTGACAAATGCATTTGTTTAGTATTGGCATCAACCAGGTACTATTGAGTGTGGGTACTATGTTATTCGATATATGCATGAGATCGTGACAACTGGGTTTAATGTCAATATCAAAAAGGTAAGTTACACCAAACAAATTCGGTAAGTGTAAATTAGGGTTGGTTATGTTGATCTCTATGTATAACATTTTTCCTTCCTGTTAATTTGCAGATATTTCAAGAACCTGCTTCATATACACAACAACAGATAAATGAGATACGCAATGACTTGGCCAATGTGTTGTTAAATGACACTAAATGGTAGCTATGTACATTGTATTTATATACATACAGCTTTTTCCTTACTTAACTAGCATAAGTTTGAAGGATAGACCTATTTAATTTGAGTGGCATCATATCTTTATCTTCAATTATGTATTGTCCATCAATTGTATATGTATTTTGTTTAACGTTTATAAAATTATGGTTTATTTGTTCAATATATATACTATGGTGTTGAACTGTCTATATACTTTGCATTCTATCACTTGCAAGTTGGGTGGAAAAAATAAATTTGTAGTATCTAAATAAAAAAAGAGTAATATAGACATATGTTATTTAAAAAAAATGGCTTTAATATTTATCACATTGGTTATCAATATAACTGACGATTATAAAATAAATAATATCTCACATAGTTGTCGGTTTTCAATTATAAACCGACATCTGTTATGAAAATAACTAACTCTATACAAACATAAATCATCAGATATTCAAAAAAATAATTGAAGTCTATTACAGAATTTCAGCGTCGACTATTTGGTAATAGGCGATGACTATAAAATAAATAATATCTCATATAATCATCAGTTTTTAATTATAAACTGACATCTATTATAAAAATAACTAATGCTATACAAACTTAAGTCGTTGGATACTAAAAAATAACCAAAGTCTATTACAGAATTTAGGCTTTGGCTAATTGTATTAGATGACGACTATAATTGTAAAGTTGTCAGTTATTTAATAATAGATGACTTATTGTACGAATATATTGTCACGTCATTAACCGATGACTTATTTTTCAATAAAAAACATTACTTGATTTGGCGTCACTAATTTACCCAACATATAATGTCCTATTTGACCGATGTATATTTCCACTTTTGTATTGGTGTGGTGGTCGTTTTGGTGAATCTTGCTTCAATTCCTGAAGGAAGAAATGCAATTGCTCATGAAGGTGGTATTCCTCTTCTTGTTGATGTAATTGAGTTGCAATTGAGTTGGGTTCATCAAGTGGGAATGCAGCTGCCACTCTTCTACATATTTGCTCAAATAGTGTTAGGTTCTTAAGCCTTATGATCCATGAGAAAATGGGTGAAAAATTCATGTTTAAAAATTTTACTACTGAGAAGAACATGAATTGAATATTGGTACTTTCTGTGTATAAAAACATATCAGATCATTCTTGTTAATAAAATTTCAATATAAGG
>QFDD01004659.1:0-17296 GCA_006871305.1 Vachellia collinsii | reverse complement strand
TAAAATGTAAAGTGGACCACAACAAAAGTACTTCTTCTATTTCACCCACCACCACCAGAAAGTTCCATATGGGTGGTTTTGTAGCTTTTACTGCTGATTATCATGGGCCTAGTCACCACATACCCAAACATAATTGAGTTGAAAAGCTTTGAAACCCCTTGTGAGTAATGAAAACTACTTGATCTTCAATAAAATATATGTATATGTGTATATATATCATATGCTTTTATGTATATATTTGTGTGCTTGTGCGTGTACACCAACTTTCTTTTAAATATAATATATCTCATGCTTGTACCAGAAATTCTTGATTTTCGGGAAATGAGAAGTTTTTTAAAACCTTATGACATCTTGCATCATTTGAAGGTTATATATCGTTATTTATGTGTTACTGATTAGAAGCTAGTTGTGTTAGTCATGTTTTATAGATTGTTTATAAGGCTAATCACTTGTGGGGTCCTACATATTCTGCAGCTGAGGATGATGATGGTTTGAACAACTCTAGGAGACACTTACCAGAAGGAGACGATCAGGTTAGTCACTATGAAAAACCACTGATATTTAAGGAATGAACGTAGTCGTAAAAAAGTCTTATAAGCATACAATGATAAGTTCCGGCTTGAAAAATATCAATAGGTTCATGCAGCTCATTTGTTGTATATCTTTTTAGCGATGAATTACATTCATCCGTTAGAACCTTATTGTGAATTTCCCTAGTTGACATATATCTATATCAACTATTCATTTTTCTTTCTGAGAAAGAAAGAAAAATAATCTTCTTCATCAGCATCTAGTTATCATAAACAAACACACACATATGTGCAAGCCACTAAAATTGTATCACTAATTTTTGTTAATTTCAAACATTGACAGAAGAAGGACGACCAGAGCTCCAAGAGTAGGAACTCAAAAGATTCGCAAATCTCTGAAGAACCTCATCAAGCACATGAAGAAGAAGGGACTAATACTCAGAAAGACGAAGAGAAAGCCAAGAGGAGTTTCCAGGCTGAAGAAGAAGATGAAGAGGTTGTGAAATTCATACACATGGATTACAAGGGAATGGCTCGCCGCAAGCCACCCATCAACAATCACGAACCCAGAAATTGATCTCTCTCTCTCTCTATATATATATAGTGATGATGGCCTAATAGATCTATCAATATATATGTGTGTAGCTAGGCTCACAGTTTTGCCCCCATATTAAGTAACTAGTAACTACGAGTTTGACCTAGATATAATAGATATATAGGTTTTGTTTTCTGGTTTGGTTTTGATGAGCAGTTATAGGACTTATTTAACCTAAACCTTGTTTAATTTGTTTATTTGTTTCTTTCGTACAAACAAGCAGGCGTAGAAAAGAGTATATATATATATATATATAGTAGGGGTTGATGTACATTATATGTATCATCGTAAATTATGAAGTTAAAAAGATATTTTTACCCCTAAACTATTCTTGTAGCAGCATTAATGAATATCCTAAACTAAATCACAATATGCAATTATGCAATGTTACCCTCAAATTATTTTTTTTTTTTTGAAAAAAAAGGGTTGCAATGTTTATACCTGTCATTAAAAGGGAGCAAACGCCCGTTGACTGTGTGTAGTTTCCGCATTACATATCTACAATGTCCGTTTTTTTCCCCTTGAGTTGAGGGTTATTTAGGGTATAAATACTTGCAGTTCTTAATATAAGAGTCAATAGTTGAGGTTTTTTAGGTTAAAAGAGTTAAATATATGACTTAAAATACCTTTTGAATTTTTGTAAATTCCAAAAATGTAACACCAATATTCAAAATCTCATATTCCTACTTAAAGAATATTTAAAATATTGGTGCTTTTACAATTTTGCCCTCAGAATCTTCTCTCTTCCTTTTACCTTCAATCCTTTATGGTGGGCAAAAAGCAGCTGGTGAGGTTTGAGTGTAATGGTTTTGATTTCAAATCCAAGGTAGCGAAAAGAGCTCCCTCGCCTTGTCACAATTGGGAGGAAAGGGTTGGTCTATAGGAATTTTTGACCGTCATTGATGGACTGTATGTAGAGTCGGGAAAATGGGCTGAGCCCGTCGGGCCGATCCAATTAAGCCCATTTAAATCAAGGGCTGGGCCTGTAATTTAGTGTCAAAAAAAGGGAGTCGGGCCTAAAAGGGTCAGCTCTGTAGGACTGCGGGCTTAAAAGGGCTGGCTCGTTTAGGCCCGCCAACTTTTTTTTTACTTTAAACATTTTTTAGTCTTCTTATATTTTTCTTACCATTTATCTAATGTATTATATTATAACAACTTCCTCTTTTCCTTCAAATTGTAAAAGGAATCTTTTCAAGTCAAATACTTATTTTCAATTATTGTATGTGCTATATAAAGACAAATACAAGACACATATATATTTTCACTCCTTTAATTCCTATTATTTCCAATTTTAATATCAAACTTATTATGTTGTTTGCCACATACAAATTACTTTTTAAAGACCAAAATTAAAAATATATTATTTTAACTTGAACTATTTGAATAAAGTGAAAATATGTTAAATATACCTATGACCCATGGGCCGACCCATGACCCATGGGCTGGCCCATAACCGACAAACTTAGCTGTCGAACAGTAAAATTAGGGAATGAATGTAAACCTTTATTCTATCATTTTATTTATTACATTAATAACATTTAAACATCTTTTTACTTATAATTATAAATCATGTGACTACTACTGAAAACAATTTTCATGTCCAACTTTGCCAAAGACCGAAAATGGTGGTGGTGGTGGTGATGTTACAGATGAAATACTTGATATTTTTCACCTTGCTAAAGCAGAGCCTTCTGAGACAATTCCTAATGAAGCTAGTCAAAGTCAACTATCCTTGAAATTATAGATAGTGATGAAGATTGATGAAGAAAGAAGCTTATATTATATGATTTGTGAACTTAAATTTAAAACTTTCAGAGTATTTATTATTGTCGATGTAGTTATTTAAATAATTAGATATAACTTTCTATATTTTTGAATAAGGGAATCGTATTGGTGTTAAAAATAATGTTTTATTTTTGTAACCGCCAGAAGAAGAAAAAAGAGCTAAGGGATCAGAATGTAAAAAAGGATAAATGTGGGAGGGCAAAATTGTAACTTCACCCTCCACACATGCCACACATGTGGCAGACAAATAAAGCCACAGTATCATCATTTTATCCCCATTCTTGCTTCGTCCAGATCGCGAGAGAGAGTGAGAGAGAGAGAAAAATCAGAGAAAAACCCCAGCCCTTAGGTTCATTGTGTTCGGTTCATCGTTCCCATCTCGTCTTGCTGTCACCAGTGGTACGCCGTCGTCATCTTCTTCCTCCTTCAGCCAAGAGCTCACTGTCACGTTTTCCCTTCCCTCTCCGCCTCTTTACTGTTCTGCAGTTGTATGGTAAGTTGCAGCAAGCTTCCCTCCTATATTCCTAATCATTCGGTTATGCAATAGGAGCTTAGGTTACTTTGTAGTGTGACAAATATTTTCCTGTGTGGGTTGCTGCTGATTTAAAGAAGATAAGAACTGGAATAGCAGTTTGGATCGGTAGATTAAGAGGGTTAATGTTAGAGAAGGAATAATTGTGTCTACCTTGTTGAAAGGAATTGATTTTTGGTGCCTGTAGATGTGATATTTTAATTGATAATGGGAATATATATATATATATATGTTGTGATCTAGTGATTATGAGTTGAGAGTAGTTACATCATGGACCAAGTTTTTGTGCCCACACGTTAAATAATAATAATAATAATAATAATAGAAGAAGAAGAAGAAGAAGAAGGAATTTGAAGAGGCTTAAGTGGTGTCTTATTTTGAGCTTAAGCTTGTAAAGGAATTGGAATTTCAATGCTCTAGGATCTTAGGATGCCTTTATATATGGTATTAATTGTAGTGGGATTCATGTTATTGTTAGGTGAAAAAAAAGGGAAGATAAATTGGAAGCTGAAAGGTAGAGAGGAGTTATATTTTGAAAATTAAATAGGTGAGTAAATAGCGTCCTATTAAAATTTCATAAATTACGTTTTATTGCATTTTATATCTTTAATTTAATTATCGCATTTAAAGCGTTATTTCAATAATGAGGATTTATTAGAATTATTTAATCTTTTCATTGATATTGCAAAAAGTAAGATTTGTGAATTTTATTTAATGTTATTTATTCTTTTTCAATTTCTATTTATAGTGAATTTAAGCATGGAATTGAAGTTAACACTTTTGAGATACAGTAAATTTCATGCATAAAGATAAAAAAGAAAAATGATGATAATTAAATTACTAACATAATCTATGCATGCTTGGAAAATGGGTTTTGAGATATTACTTGCAAACTTTCATGCTGGGATTCTTGTTATAGAATATTCTAAAATAGTTTTATCATTGAAGATGATTTGGAAATTGATCCCACGCATGCTTGAGAATGTTTTTGAAAGGACTGAATACAGAACGTTGGTTACTAACATCAGTACTGTTAGTCCTTGGCGCGCCATGGTAAATCTCGAGCTCGCTTGGTATTCGTGGGCGTTGACTCATGCTTGTTATACGTGGGGTTTATCCTTGCACCTGTTTCGTGGCCTCGAGCCGCGCCTGTTGGTTACTTACCCTCGTGAACTGTGTGTTCACGCATGTTTCGTGGCCTTGAGCTGCGCTTGGTTATTTACCCTTGTGGACTGTGTGTCCACGCTTGTTATTCCATTCTGTTGAAGTCCTACGAAAAGATGAGATTTGAAAATTATCTTTTTAAATTGATTTTGTAAAACATGTTATTTTGCCACATATTTGAAATTATTGGAGGAATGATCTTTAATGCAGTTTTAAATATGATTTGATTATATCTTACAGAAGTTGAGATTATTTATCGAAGTTAAATCCCTTTGATTGATTTCTGCAATTTCATTAGATTTTATAAATGGGACGTTATTCACTGGAAAATTTATTTTGGCTTTAGATAGCTCAATTGACCCTGTACCCCTGGTTGAGCAGTGAAGAGCCTCGTTGTTGTTGATATTCAAGTCGCCGATCTCTTTTTGGTAGTTATTCCTTGGTGTATATATATGAACACATGTTTATGTTTTTTTTTGTAGATGCTCCATGTAGTCTATAAGCAGTATCCGTGTCCTTTAAATTATATTTTGGAAACTATGTACTCGCTGTGATGGAGTATTGCTTCGAATTACTGTTTTGAGTTTTCAGGCCATTGTAGAACTTTCGGGAAGTCTGTCATATAGAGGAGACTCTGCCGAAATTTCTACAGGAGTCCTGATTTGTTGATAAAAGCAGGGTGTACTTTTATGTCATAATCTTGAGAAAAGAAGGTATACACATTGTATCATTTTAAACTTTGACAAATGACATACGTCGATAATTTAAAGGCTTACGGAGTGTGAGACATTTCATAGTCCGTGCCGGTTACCTCTAATTTCAGGGCGTGACAATTTTATAAAAAAAAAGTTAAAAGGGCCTCCGGCCAGCGGGCCAACATTTTAAGGGTCGGGCCTGAAAAATTTATGGAAATCAGGGAGTTGGGCCTAAACGGGTCGGCCCTAATACCCCACTCTAACTGTATGGAAGCTTCACAATTGTACTATGTACCACCGCCGATGTCTACGTTCATACTTTCCTTCGATTATTGCTTTGGGTTCTCTTCGAATCTTTACCTACTAGTTCTTGGCTTCCATAGATCCTCCATCTTCTTCTTCAACAACTTTGTCGTTTAGATTTGTTCACTGCTCTTATTAAAATAGTTTGGATTAAAACGTTCAACTGGTTCTTGGCTTCCATAGATCCTCCATTTTTGTTTAAGTACTTTTATTCAATTTTGTATAATGCCAACTGAACACTTGAGCATCTTGATGGCTTGTCATCGCATGCTCAAGTTCAAAGATTAAATTCTTTGTAACCAAATTTGTTGTAATGGGTATTCTGCTTTTTGGTAAATGTCGTAAGTACATTAACCAAATTGTGAAAATGACTGTACAAGTTGCCAATATTGTTGTACAAATGTAAGAAATGACTTAAATAATGTGAAAGAATGAATTGTTAATAAGTTATTGAAGTTATGAAAATAACTAGAAATGTCATCAATATCATTGCAACTATAGGAAACAATTTAAATAATTACCCCTGATTAAATTCACCCGAGTTTTGACGTGATATGATGAAAATAGTTGTAAATGGAGTTATCAAAGTTGTGAAAATGATTATAAGTATTGTTAAAATCATTACAATTATACAAGACGCCTTAAATGATAACCCCTCACTAAATTCCCCAAAAAAATTGTAAATGAAATTATCAAAGTGGTGGAAATGATTAAAAATGTTGCCAATTTCGTTATTCAGGTAGCCTCATGCGCCTTCTCCTTTTTTTTAAAACTCTCTGGGATAGTTTTGTCTTTTTGTCAAATTCTAGAAATCCCATATTCCTACTACCGGACCAATGCATCCTTTTGTTTATTAGAGTAACTTTTTTAGAATTTTAAAATTGAATTGTTATTTTTGTGGAATTTTCCCCTTGCTTTGAAAATATTTATTTATATATATTATTATATTATTTATCAATTTATAAGTCAAACAAATTAGTTTAAAAAAACTGATAAATACAAATACTTTAAAGTAATATGTATAGCTTTCTTTTACGAAAAAATATATTTAACTTTAATAATCTTGAAAAAAAGGAAATTGTTTTTTATATTAATGATCAAAGGCAGTAGTACTCTTGTGAAATAATGTAATGAGGGAAAAATCCCCTTTAACCCTTAGTTTAGTTATATGCTTGAAGTTAATTACATTGCACCACTTCATAGGATATACAAAATTATTTCAGTTTTTAATGTAAAAGCTAGTTGAATTTTTTTTAGAGGCTTAGGAAGCTAAACACATTATTTTAAAAAATTTATTTATGTGTATCATTAGATTCTATATTAGTTTATAAGTCAAACAAACTAATTTAGAAAAAAATAGTAAATGTAAAGATTAATACAAACTTTGATCTTTGAGTTTTGCCCCATTTTGGTCTTAATCCTTCAAGGAACAAATTATCCAATTTGTATTAGATTATAGGGACTAATATGTTAAATAAATTTAATATTGAGATATCAAAACTACTAGTTTTAAACTTGATGAAGTAAACAAGAATTAGGGTAAACTTAAAGAATTAGTGATTGTATTAACACTAAATATAAAAAAAAATTAAGGTAATATATCTAGTTTTATTAATCTCTCCAGAGGGAAGAAAAAAAGAAGTCATCCTCTGGTAGCAATTAGAGGTGGTAGTACTATTATGACGATTAGAAGTAGCAATACACTTTTGAAAATAGTGAGTGTGAGGATAGAAAAAAGTGCCCTTTAACCTTTAGTTTGTATGCTTGAAGTTAATTAGAAGATTACTTCCTTTCTCAACTCCAAATTATTTCCTGCATTTGTGTGCGCCCAATTGGTACAAAGTTGAGAGGATGAACATGTAATAGCCAAAAAAAAAAAAAAGATAAAGGACCATAATGTAAAAACAATAAATGTGGTAGGGTAAATTTGTTACTTCACCCTCCACACATGTGGCAAATAATTAAATCCACAGTATCATCATCTCTATTACCATTCTTGCTTCGTCCAAAGGGTTTGACGAGAGAGAGAGAACGAGGGGGACCCCCCCCCCCGGTTCATCATTCCCATCTCATCTTGCCGTCATCGGTGGTGCACCGTCGTCGTCTTCCTCTTCCTTCGGCCAAGAGCCTGCTGTCACGTTTTCCCCTCCCTTTTTGCCTCTTTACTTTTCTGCAAGTGTATGGTGAGTTGCAGCAAGCTTCCCTCCTATCCTCCTAACTATTCGATTATGCAATAGGAGCTTGGGTTACCTTGTGGTGTGTTAAATATTTTCTTGTATGGGTTGCTGCTGATTTAAAGGAGAAAATAAAGACTGGAATGGCAGTTTGGATTGATAGATTAAGAAGGTTAATGCTGGAGAAGAAATAATTGTGTCTACCTTATTGAAAGAAATTGATTTTGGGTTCTTGTAGCTGTGATATTTTAATTGATGATGGGAATATATTGTGAACTAGTGATTATGAGTTGGGAGTAGTTATATCATGGACTAAGCTTTGTGTCCACACGTTATAATGTCCAGGAAAAAAAAAAAAGGAATTTGAATAGGCTTAAGTGATGTTTTATTTTGAGCTTAAGCTTGTAAAGGAATTGGAATTTCAACACCATAGGATTTAAGGATGCCTTTATCTATGGTACTGATTGTCGTGGGATTCATGTTGTTGTTAGGTGAAGAAAAAGGAAGATAAATTGGAAGCTGAAGGGCAGAGAGGAGTTATATGTTGAAAGCTTAATAGGTGAGTGAATAATGTCCCATTATAATATTTATAAAGTATGCTTTATTACATTTCATATCTTTAATTTAATTATCGCATTTTAAGCATTGTTTTAGTAATGAAAGCTTGTTGGAATTATTTAATCTTTTCATTGATATCACAAAGAGTAAGATTTATGGATTTTATTTAATGTTATTTATTCTTTCCCAATTCCTATTTATATTGAATATTTATGCATGTAATTAAAGGTAACACTTTTGAGATATTAATTGTTGCAAAAGTTGAAGTGTTATAGCATTCCCAATTCCTATTTATATTGAATATTTATGCATGTAATTAAAGGTAACACTTTCAAGATAATAATTGTTGCAAAAGTTGAAGTATTATAGCATTTGCTTGAGATGTTTTATCATTGTGATTTCATATATATGTAGATAGTGGAAAAAAAAAAAGAAATGAAAATGACAATTAAATATATATACTCTATGAATGATGAAAATGACTTTGAGCTATTACTTACAAAATTTTTTGATGGGATTCTTGTTATAAAATATACAAACATAGTTTTATAATTGGAGACGGTTGGAAATGGATCCCACGCATGCTTGAAAATATTTTGAAAGAAGTGAATATAGAATGCTGGTTACTAATAGCAGTACTGTTAGTCTTTGATGCGCCATGGTTAATTATGAGCATAGACATTTACACACACACACATTTAGGTATATATATTAATGGATAATATCTACATATACAATATCTAATATTATTATAAACTAAAAGTAAATTGGATAAATATTTTAAAGCATGTGGTTATTTTTTTTATATTTGTATTTTAATTTTATATATAGTATATTATTAATTGAATAATAGATTATTTTAATGTACTAATATTTGTATAAAATTATATAATTATTAATTTTATAATTTTTATTTTTTAAAAATATAATTTTAGATAAAAAAAAGTTTACAAAATTTTTTTAAATAATTGAATTTTAAATATATTTAAATTTAAAATAAATTTCTAACCTTCAACTACGACAGAAAAAGTCGCCGCTAAAGATAATAAATTTAAAAAAAATTCAATAATTTTAAATTTTTTTAAAAAAATTCTTACCTTCAGCGGTGACAGAAAAAGTTGCCGCTAAAGGTAATAAATTTAAAGTAAATTTTAAATAATTTTTTACTTTCAGCAACAACTTATAAATTCATCGCTAAAGGTACCTTTCTGCAGTAACTTTTTTGTCACTGCTAAAAATCGTCGCTGAAAATATTGTTTTTTTGTAGGGCATGTTCCCATACACTCACACGGTTTGTATTATCTTAACAATGTGAATAAAGTATGATTCAGATTTAAGTACTTAATATCGTGTTGTATTTTTCCAACAAAAAAATAGTTTTGAAATAAATATAATTCTAAATAAAAAAATTAGTTAGCACTAGTTATGGTTGGGATCCAATCCACGAAGTCATCAATGACGAAAGATATTCAGTCCAATCCATTGTATTTTTGAGATAAAATTTCTACATTAATCATGCATGCGAGGTTCCAAGAGAGAACAAGAACTCAGAGACAATATTATATAGGGGAAATTACCGTAGAGTCTCAAAGATTAGAAATAACAACCACAAAGTCTCTAAAAATTAAAAACTTAATGTGGAGCCCCAAGGAATTTGAGGAATATTATTTGTAAAAGCAAAAATACCAAATTGCCTTCTGTTGAAAGTTGGGCACGGTGAAGATGTCCTGAGATAGCCCAGTGCAAGTTTGCCTCAGCAAACTCAAAACTCTTTATTGACATCTTAAATGACAACTTGAACACTACTAATGACAAGTTAGTTGTAATATCCATGTCTTCTCTAACCAAAATAGAGGTCAAATGAGTAATAATGCGTTGAATCAGGGCCTAGAGAACAAAAGAAAAGGGAAATAAAGGGGTAAAAGAGCCAAGGTACAAAAAGGTAAAAGAGTTAAGGACCAAAATGTTATTTTTAAAATTTAAGGACCTAAGAGTAATTTAAAAATGGGACTAAAGTGAAAATTTGGAAATTTAAGGGACCAAATTGCCATTTATGGGATTAAAGGCATTTTGGTAAATAAGTGCAAGCCCAAGGGTATTTTGGTCAAAGTTTGACCAAAATATTAGAAACATTTTCAGGACACCATCAGATAGAGAAAAATTCACTGATCATTAATTGATTTTTGGTTCAAGTTAAAATGACTAAAGTAACATTTACGAGAATTTTAAAGGTCATTTAATTTTTGGCTATTTAATAAATAATTAGTCAAAAATAATTATTTAAAATACATAGAAGCCTTAGATATCTGATCTTAGAGTAAGAAAAAACTTCTTGGAAATTCTAGTATTTTATAAAATGGTTTCCAAGCGAAAGCCAGAAACAATTTCTCCAATCGGAAAGAAAAGAGTCGGAAAAACCTAGAATTAGGCTTTTCTTTAAAAATTAATTAAAGACATCCTAAAAAGCAATTTGGGGAGAGAAAAATCATTGAAGTATTAGATAAATTTGGGGGATTTTTAATGATCCTAACCAATCAAGTGATCAGGAAATCACTGAAAAGCATTTTCGATACCATAAAGCTACTTTATGGAAACTTAAATTTTTAAAAAGGAAGAGGAAGGAATCACATTTTGCCACTTGGAAGAGCCTTATTCCATGAGTAAAAAGAGGTGAAAATATCTCAAACAAGTGGTAAAAATTATTTAAAGCAAAGTTATTTTATTAGTGAAAGTGGGACCCGCTTTAATTAACACATGTGCCACTTCATTGATAGATCTTTAAGACAACATTTCATCCTATTCCCATCACCTCAAAGTCGGCCAAACCAGAAGAGAAAGAACGAGAGAATTGCTTGGAGCTAAGGGATCAAGAAGGAGGAGAAAATCATCATACAAGCTCAAGGTAAGTGGTGTTTGGTGCAAAATCCTTCATATTCTTGCTCCCTAGACCTTTCTCTTCATTTCTATAGGCTTGGTTTCATGATTCTCAATGGTTGTTGGCTGCTGGAATTTTGAATTTTAGAGAGAGAAAAGTGAGAAAGAGAGGCATTTAGAAGAATCTATTGGCAGGGTTTTATTCCATGCATGATAAGGAGTGGATTGGTGTGTGTTTTTGTGTTGGTTGATGATGTTCATGAATTTTTGGAATCTTCAAACCCTAGGGGGCATGCTGTCCAAATTTTTATGAGCAAGGGAAATGATGTTTTGAGCTCCACAATGCATGAGAAATGGTTAAAGAACAAGAATATGCACTTACACGCAATGGTAGTTGAAAAATAATTTTTTTGTTATTTATGGAGAATTTCGTCCATACCTGTACCATAGGGAAGGAATGAGTTTTTGATGATTTTAATGTTTCCATTGGATTTAAAATGCAAAATTGTGTAGGGTAGAAGTGAGAGAATGATTTTGAAAGCATTAAAACCATTTTTGACAAGTTTAAGGGCATTAGGCTCTTAAGGCACAAGTGGGGTTTTGGAAAGTTTTGATGAGTTTGAATGCTTGGTAATAATTTAATATTGATCTCTATTTCATTATATCATATGTAGGAAGTCAAATTACCAAGGGGAGAATTTGGATAGCAAGAGTAAGGTTGCAAGGTTAAAAGGAAAGTTAAAGAACTAAGGCAGTAAAAGTTACTAACCCTACAATAATGTTGTCATTGATGATTGTTTATGATTTATGCTTCATTGTATGTTAATTTTATGGTATTTGAATGTGTGATAGTATACTTTGACATACCATGGTTATATGTAAAATGTTTGGAAACATGAGTATCACATGTTCATGCATCACTAGCCAAATAATAAATGATGATAATACATTTTAGTGAATGTGTTAGTATTTTTGCCATGGGGATTTCTATGAAATATTACCCTCCCAAAATAACCCTTTTAAGGTCCAATTGCAAATAAGGGCAAAGGCAAGATGGTATAGGAGTAAGGGAAGGAAAGCTATATATGAATTGTTATGTAATGTAACTTAATGTTTTATGTTAAGTGTTTTGTAGATTTTTGAGACTAATGTAAAGTAAACCTCCACATATTTTGCTATATGGATACTTGGATAATCTTGTGTAGATATGTCAAGTTTATTAAGGAATTATGTTGCATAGAATCATGTATGCCTAGTTAAGAGTTGAACAAGTTAAAAAGTCATAAAAGGGTCCAACACCATTGCCAAGGCCTCAACTTTTGGGCTAGTAGGAAAAATAGCAAATGAAGTCCAAGTAAAATGAATTTTTTTAGAAAAATAGTTCATATGGTAAGCTTCAAAATGAGACCAATTTCACTGAATTTGACCATATGAAAAAAAATGAAAAATTACCATATGAACAATACAATGTCATAAATTAAATTGTATTAATTGGACATAAAATTGGACAAAGTGGTATTTTTCCCTTATAGATAATTTTATGAGCTTCATTTAGAGATTTGAACTACTCAATTTTAGTTTTTCTAGAATTAGTTATGAATTTTTAAAGTTGGTCCAAAAATCTGAATTTTTATTACATGAATAATTACTTTTGGCTAACTTTGGAATTTCATTTCTTTGTTTAATTTCAAGTTTGGAAAGCACTAGAGAAGTTTAATAGTGGTCTCTGATGAAGTGAAAAGATGACAAATGAGGTGTCACATTAGTGGAGCACCACCAATGACATTAAATATGTATTGATAAATTAATTAACATTAAATTTGTATTGACAAATTAATTGACAACTTTAATGATTTTAGTTACACAATTGACAAAATGTGAGATAAAAACATTAAATCTATATTGACAACTGATGCACAACAAATGACAACTTGAGTACCACTAATGACAAGTTAGTAACACACCTTAAATGTTACTGGTGGTGATCAACTTGTCATTTAAATTGTTTTAGTTATTAATAAAGAATTTTGAGTTTGTTAGGGCAACATTTTGAATTTGATGGGGCAAACTTCCACCAGACTATGAGGATGCCTCTTGAGACATCTTTGCCACAGCCAACTTTTGAGTTTAGCGCAACCAATTTTCAACGAAGGGTAATTTGGTATTTTTTTCATTTTTACAAATAATATACTTTAAGTCCCATGACTCCACATTAGTTTCTCTATTGTAGGGACTTTTTGGTAGCTATTTTTTATCCTTAGAACTCTACAGTAATTTCCCCTTTTATTATATGATGTTTTATTTTTTGCCCACGCTTTACACACACACACACACATATGATGTTGCAGCTTAAGCTTAGTTACAATGTGATCGAGTCCTTAAGCATCAGTTTTCCATAATTGGTCGAACTTGGCCTTGGTGAACTTCAGCCCGATACTATTCCCACTACGTTGAATCATTACAATTAATGTAGAAAAATAAAAAGGTACTTGACATAACCAAAATATTCTGGAGTTTCGACTTTTATTTGTAAATCGGTTTTAGTGTAAATTTACTAAAATACTCTTAATTATCAAAAGTATTCCCTACCCCATAGTGGTTAATGCTGAAGCCACCTCTCAAGGGTAAGAGGCCTCCAATGCTTCACTCTTTATCGCACTTTGTAATTTCTCGACCTCTCAAATGTTTTTTAATAAATCATCATTAGGTTTTTGTTAAATGATTGATGTTTTAATATCTTACTGATATGAAACATTTCTTATTAACCATGATAGACGATTGATATGTGTATTTTGTTCTTTCATATCATGGTTAGCCTTCTAAAGTTTAACAACTGCTCTTTTCTAACCTTGATCCTTTCTATTGTCAGTTGTCTTCAATTCTTTTCTATTAAGGTTAGCATTTCAAACTGTGTAAGGCTTCTCTTATAACCAAGTTACGTAGCTTTTGAGTGTACCATTTTACTTTTCTACTACATGTAGTAGTTCATTTCAAATGTACTCAAATGGTAAAATGGTCAAGGTATTGTTAAAAACTAGGGCACTAGACTATTACACAATAGTAAATTAACATCACCTTTTAACATCAGTTATATATAAAACCAATGTGATAAAAAAGATGATGACACTTTTGTAATAAAATTGAAGTTGCAAAAATAGTTGTCGTCAATTATTAACAATAACCACTACCTAAAGAGCACAAGTGAAAAAATAAGTTAAAGATTTATTATATAAGTAATTGGTTACATGAACCATTGACGCCTTAATTCTTCAAAATAAAATGTGTCATATAATCTCTCAATAGAAATGAATTTTTTAATTTATGATATTAGTTGTCGGTTGTCACACCTATTCTTTAATTCTATCCATTCTAAATCCTTTTAACTCATAGATATAGTTAATCTAAACAAGAGTCCTGCCTTCTATAAAATACACTTTTGTCTATTTATTTAGAATGTGATTTTCTGAAAATTTTAAACTTTTTTTGAAAGATCTACTGAGCCAGGTTGGATCTTGAGATCTGTGGGTTATAGACCCACCACGCTTTCATTGCGCAATTGCCTTCTGCCTCATATTACTATCTACATAACTTATACAATCATATATACATAATCATTTAAGTAATCTAGGCTTATACCAAGATAAATTCTTAACTACTAATTAAACCAAAATTATAAGTAAAGGGGGTTTCTTCCATCTTCTTCATTATCCTTCATTCTCACCTTCTATGCATCTTTAGCCACCACTTCCTAGCCTCTTGAGCTACCCGCTTTAGCTGTATTTTGTGAAAGGGAAGGTGAGATTCAAAAATCTTCATAGAAACCTCATTTTATCAAATAGTCATATATATAATTCACATTCATACAAAAACAAGCCACATATTCATACGATATTAAAACATATCATGAAATTCCAGCTTTTCTACATACGACAATAATTCACATCACATGGCCTGGGAGAACTATCCCGTAGAACTTCCGCACATCAAGCAAGTACTGCACCACCCCTTCACGGGTGGCTTAAGAGAACTATCCCGTAGGACTTCCTCACACCAAGCAAGTACTGCAACATCTCTTTACACATGGCTTGGGGGAACTATCCCGAAGGACTTCCGAACACCAAGTAACATCTCTTTTCACGTGGCTTAGGGGAACTATCCCGAAGAACTTCCGCATGCCAAGCAAGTATAGTACAATCATGATCACCATATCATAACACATATAACAATTATGGCAGAAACAAGCATGTAGAATTAAATATAGGGGGAATTACTATAAAGTCCCATGGAAGAGAATTAATATCATAAAGGTCCCAAGAAGTTGTCAATGTGAGTAACTTGAGTTGTCAATGTAGTTGCTTGAGTTGTCAATGGGACCTTTATGATATTAATTCTCTTACATGGGACTTTATAGTAATTCCCCCTTAAATATATTAGAATAAGATAAAGAGGATTTCTACATGTTTTTCTTCGTTTACCATTACCTTCTTCGGCAATTCCCATTTTCCAGCCTTCCTTGGAATGCCCAAGCAGATGTCAAGTCCCAAAAACATACACATATAATATTTCATTTAATTATACGCTTATTGAGCTTCATTTAGCTCGTCTTTACATTATTTTTCTTTCCTTAACCTTTGAATTTTTCAATTGCTTTTGAAAAATCATAACTCATTCCATATAATTCCAAATCCAATGGCTCAAGCTTCTATTTGAAGCTCTCATTATTCTTTTTCAATGAAAATTACCATTTGCAAATTATAATTAACCTATATTCTTAAATCAGTGCTTAATAGTTGTTGCTTGTTAAGCAACTTTTCATTTTTTTCAACTTATCTAACTTAGCCAAACAGTGGCAATGTTAAACTTAAATCTTTCACTCAATAAATCATTCAAACTTCATTGCCACTATAGGTTATTTAATCACTTAGAATACCTATTCCTCCATCAATCAACAACACGCCAATTCCTTATTCAATAATCATTTATTTTTACCATTAGTTATTGACTTCAACGTGCTACTTCATATGCTTAATCTCTGCCAAACAACAACAAAATGTAACCTTGAACCATTTGATCCTTATTTCAAAATTCCATTTCCAAACAATAACATACTCTTTCGAATTTCCTTAACTTAGGCATGCATATATATTCAAACTTTAACCAACAATAAATCCTCAATTCCAATTTATAAAGTATATATATGTATGTATGCATGTATATGCATACACGCTCATGCACAAAGGGAAGACACTTTGAGCCACTATTTTATCTTTTTAGAAATCCAAAACAGCAGCAGACTTGTATGTTCCACTCTTATAAATCATTTCAAAATTCAACTTATAATCCCAAAGATCATAACCATTTTCAGACTGTTTAATCTCTAAAATTTTCTCCTTCATATATAATTTCCTTAATCACCTTAACACTTACTCATTAACCATAACAACCAATAGAGAGAACTTCAATGTCTCATTTGAAAAGCATCTCACATTCCTTTGAATTCTAATTCCCAATTCACAAAGTGTATATGTACACACACACACACACATGTATTTAGCTCATATTCTCCATTTCAAATCTTCAAAATACTTATATATGCATACATCCATAGCTACACATACATATATATATCTATCTATTCACAGACCCACACTCACACACACACACACACACACATATACATATATATATGTATATATTTTCTTTGCTTAATCAGAACTTCCATGTTGCTCAGTTTTCAACGAAACAAAGAGGATTTACTCACAACTAAACATTTGTGCATTCCAATCCAACAATCCTCAGCAGAAAACGCACATGAAATCCTCAAAACTCAAGGACATGAGGCCCTCTATTTTTAACAGCACAGAGGGACAAAATGAACATGCAGCAGCCGACTGACCCAAATCACAAAGAAGAATCAACATGCATTCCCTTTTATACATTCATGCCTTAATTTATGTGAATCAAAACACATGATTCATTTTTTCATCTTCGGACACAGAGAGCTCGGACTGATAAATGGAGCTCTGTTTTTCAGCTTTCCAAAACTCAAAAGACAAAACGACATGCACAACGATAAACAACTCAAA
>QFDD01004658.1:0-15946 GCA_006871305.1 Vachellia collinsii | reverse complement strand
AACTTATGATAAATGAAGAAATAAATTATGTATTTATATAAAAAAATTTAATGAAGTAACTTTAAATATAAACAAATAAAACTTTTTCTCTCCCCTGTGAAAATAGCACAAGAGTCATATTTAGGTTGGAAGGTGGTACAAAATTTTGTGAGAGTTGGTGTACTATTCAGCATTCATGACTCATATTTTTTTGAGTGGGTAATTTTTTGTTTATTTAATTTTTCTCATGAACTTTACTAAAGTGTGTATACCTTTATATTTGTTTATCATATTTGGTCATGTGTTTAAATGAGATTTAAATGTAAAAGAACAAGTCCAATAAAATTTGGAATTTTCGCTCTCCAATCCTTGTAATGAGAAAAAAAAAATACCACTTGTTGTGAGAGTTAGATGCTTAATTTACAAATACTATTCAGAAAAAAGTAGTTAATTAGTTATGGTAAATTTGTAATAAATGAATGTTTGCTTCCTTAAAACATTTTTATTAATCAAGTGCACTAAAATTATTATTTGATAGAAATCTCCTAATGTGTGAAATTAAGAGAGATATATTAAAGACAAAAATGATTGGACAACTTTTTTTTTTTTCCTGGAAATGATGGGACAACTTTAGTCTTGCATAAAGGCAAGTTGTTCGGCAGTGGAATAGTGAACAGCCCTCATTGGGAAAAAAAGGTTTATTCTTTGGCCAATCTCGAGAAAAAGTTAATTTTTTGTGGAATCTTGAGAAAAAGTTTATGAACCAGTGTATGTATGATCTTATTTAAGATATTATTTAGTATTAAATGTAAACATATTTATACATAAAGATTTTAAATTTTGTTCACCATTTCATGAAAGATTAGCCTTTTTCATTAAACTCAACTCATTTTTAAAATTTTTGAAAAATGACATCAAAGCACCTGCTTTTACTTTAGGTCCAAGAAATGTGGGGGGCTTTTGGCATTCCAAATTTGGCCTCGTTCGTGAATATATATATACAACAGAGAGGTGAATTGTTAGTACTAGGATTTTTTTTATTTGAATACTATTAACAGTAAAAATATTTAATCAGATACTACACTTTTGGAAATATTTAACCATATGCTACAGTTAAATTCATTATTCAAATGAACGAGTTTAAATTTATATTGAACTTGTTCACCTGAAGAACGGGTTCAATAAGTGAATGAGTTTGGGGAGCCACCCCCTCCCCCCACATCCTTGCACCCCCTCCCCTGATGAATTTTTTTTTATTTTTATACACTCTCTCACTTTTTGTAAAACAATGTCATTTTTAAAACAAAATTGTTATACTTTTGTTAATGATAAGACAATTATAATTTACTAATTTAGTGACAAATTTTTTTACAAAAAATAATTAGATAATTATGAAGTATCACATCATTCAGATTATCTCCAATAAAAATATTTCAATTGTCTTTTCTATTTATTGCATATCCAATAAAATTTCTTGATTATTTATTTCTGTATAACTTATTCTAATATACATATGTAAAATATAAAAGAGACAGATATAATACTTATATTCAAACCAAGTGAAGCATGGAAAGGTATGATGCTTGTAACTACTTATCAAACTATCAGCCATTTGCCTTCATTCACTGACGTTGATATAGGCTCCGATAACAACGCCACCATCGTCCGAGCCACCATTTTTCAAGCTTTCATCGTCCTCATTTTTCATATCTTAATTTAAAAAAGGTGAGAGAATGTATAAATTATAAATTCAATGTTTTTCATTTTTCATGTCCGTCTTTTTATCAAAATAATTTGTAGGGATTTATTTTTTTTAAAGAGTTAGTTTGAAAGGATTTAAAAAATAATTTTTTTTTGTTGAGGGATTGATTTGAAAATAATAATTTTTTTTATTTAGGGGTGGGGGAAGGGAGTGGGGTGCCCCCAAACTCGTTCACTTGGGGGATATTTTAATAAAAAAAAAGATTCCTCAAAGGTGAAAACGAGTTTAGTATAAGTTTAAACCCATTCACCTAAAGAACAAGTTTAACTATAGCATATGACTAAATACTTTCAAAAATGTAGTATCTGACTAAATATTCTTACTATTCATAGTATTTGAATAAAAAAAACCTTAGTACTACACATATTAGTTATTAGAAGATAGAAGCTGAGGGTGATATGAAGATTATACACTTTGTAAGCCATAATTAAAAAAAAAACTTAATTTATCAGAATCAGAGTATACTAAAAATTAATATTGAAATTATTTTTTGTATTGCAAGTAGTACATATGTTTAAATGGATGAAAAAAATAAAAACAAGAAACTTAAAAGTTATAAGGAAAAATGGGAAAATCCAATAAAATATTGTTGAATTACTCAAATTATGATTTGAATTACAAAATTTAATAAACCATTAATCAAACTGTATAACACAATTAAAAATTTAAAATTTGAGTCAAATTACTTTTATACTCCTTAATTATTAAAAATCAAAACTGAAAAAAAAATATTATTCTTATTTTTCAAAAAATAACGGTTTCATCATTGTAAAGATTTATCTATCTTTGTATTTTAAATTATTTTATAATTATATTTTAAAGGCTAAAGGATACATTTGACTAATTAAATTTACATCAAATTTCAGTTTGGTCCCTTATATTTAAAAGGTATAATTTTAATCATTTTATCTTAATGCTACAAGGTTTTTTTTGTCGAAAAATAATTTATTTCACTTAGTAATTTGTGTCATGATCCATGCAACCAGTGTTGACTGTTGGTCAACGATCATATATGGATTTAAAATATAATTATAAAATATATTTTAATTAATGATAATGTTTTGTGGTTCTTCACGAATTGAGGATCACGAGACCACACCTTAACCCCCCCAAGAGCAAAATGTTCTCTCCCCGCATGTTCTTGTCTCTTCCCCTTCCATGCTTTCCCTTGTCCTCAATCCCTCACCCCCCCCCCCTATTTTACTTCATATGACCTTAAATGTAAGAGTTAAAAAAAGTTATTTTTATTCTAAATATAAAACGTTAGTTTATTTTATCTTTTTAAAATTTATAATTTTTTAAATCATCTCTATTCGTTATTTAAATTAAAGAAGTTCTATCTAAAGGTCATTTTCAATACAGATAATTGAATAAAATATTTTAGAAGAACTAATATACATTTAGAACAAAGGTATTATTGTTGTTTTGATTCTTTATAGAAGCGCCACTTAACTGGTTTAGATGGATTAAGTGAAATAAATTATTTAATTTGAATAAATGTGACATGATATTCTCGAAATACCTATATGCAACATTAAATTATATACTAGTTTAAAAAATACGAAATAAAATAAATAAAATACATAAGATCTTATATTTATGATTCAACCTAATCTCAAACAAGTCCTTTTTTTTAGTAATTAGACACATCTTTTTATTAAAAAAACAATCATATTCAAAGTACCATTAAACATTAAATGTATACATTTCTACCGGTGATAATTCGAAATTCGGTTGAGAGCCAAAAAAAATTACTAGTGTTCCTACTGCTGTTGCTATTATTATTCCCCTTCTCCCCAAAACGCCCTCTTTCCGCTCTCAAGAATTTAATTTTCCACTACATCCTTGTGTATTATTATTATTATTATTATTATTATTATTATTATTATTATGTTTATTATGTTCTCCGTGGTATGATGTTACCATATCCTTATCTCCAAACACTTTTTGTATCCTTTTGGATTAACTATATGAGTTACTTTTCTAAAGTAATTCACTATTTACAATATAAGTATGTAAGAAAAATTATGTTTTAACTTGCACGAAAGTGGTTTTTCAAAACCAATGGCTTGTTTGAATTAACTATAGAAGCTATTTTTCCAACGTGATTTGCAGTCTACAAGATAGGCATGTGAGATGAGTTTTATCTTGACTTACGTAAATGTAATTTTCCAACACTTTGATAAAAAGACACTATAAATAAGGTCTTTCTTATTTCTATGATGCTAAACTTAGACCAAAACGTCTCAAATTTCATAGTTTATATTGGGATTAGAGGTAAACATTATTTTTTAAATGTGATTTATAGTTAACGAAATAAATATATAAGAGAAGATTTATTTCAACTTATATAAATATAATTTTACAAACATGGCACGGACATAACTTTACACGGTTGTTTCTTCTTCTTCCCACGTTCTTCTTATATGCCTTCCCTGCCCTATACCTTCGTGCTAAACACGTACGGACTCATAAAAAGGAATCTCGTACCGTTTCACTGTTTATTTTTAATATATATTACAAACTTCATATAAAAAATAATTGTTCAGAGAAAAATTGTTACAAAACCCCCTTATTATACAATTTATTACCGAAGATGCATAGGATATTTATACCTAGTTGAAAATTAATTTAATTTTTTAGGCGTCTTAGCAGTTTTTTCTTATTTATATGCTCCGTACATTAAATAATGTAGAATGTGGAGAGAATGACACTTTGACACAGAGAGGTGAGGTCCATGCCCCCCAACAAAGTCATTTTATTCTTATGAACGTATAGACTTTATTCTTATAGAA
The DNA here is from genome assembly GCA_006871305.1 of Vachellia collinsii. NCBI lineage: Eukaryota > Viridiplantae > Streptophyta > Magnoliopsida > Fabales > Fabaceae > Vachellia > Vachellia collinsii. Next base: position 11,410 of record QFDD01004658.1, on the reverse strand, counting down.
TTACAGTGTATGTTAAATATGATTAAATTTATAAAGTTGTTAAATTTTAAGATAGAATAAATAGAGTTTAAAGTTTTTCTTGATTTCTTATTAAACATGTTGGAACTGAATTTTGAACAGAATCATTGCAGCGTGTGTGTATTGTCTTAAATTTTAATATTAATTAAAATACCAGGTGGGGAGATTCATTTATATCTCTTCCCTAATTTAAAAATTTAAAAATAAATGTAATATACTCCATCCATCCAATTTATAGAGAAATATGTAAGAAATTTCTTTTAAGTCGATGTAAAAAACATTTTTTTTAAATATATCCTTAGCTATAGAGATGACATGTGAGAAAGATGATGAATGAGAAGGAGTCATATTAAAAGAAACAAAGTAAATTATTGAAATATCAGACAATTAAAGCATATACTTGTAAACTATATGGATAAAAAGGAATCAAAATTTTAGATATATACAGAGCATAAGGTATAAAGAGGATTTGCTCAATCCTAAAAGTTAGATAAATGATTTAATTGAAATGACTGCAACTCAATCTCTTTAAAATATCTTGATGTAACATTAAATTATACATCTATTTATAAATTAAATAAATTAATTTAATAAAATAATAAATATTATAAACGAAATAAAATCAAAATGAATCCTCTAGTTACATCTCATATTTAAGAAGTGTAATTTATATTGGAGGGCATATTTATTTAAAAAAGGATGGAGAGAGCAAACCTTTGGCGGAGGATGAGGACAAGAAGATGTGGGGAAGGAAGCAGTGCTCCCTAGAGGGAATACAAAAATAGTATGAACAGGGGCAGTAGGAGCTACCCCCTTTATGCCTCCACCCTACATTCACTCTTATCCCTTTTAGGAAAATTAGTCAAAAATATGACTCAAATATTTAAATATAAAAGATCAAATTTAGAATTTTGCAACTTTCCTTTTTTATGATTATGGCCTACGAGTGAAATCTAATTCTTATGGTTAACGATGTAAGTGCGTGAGAGAAATTTTGTATCAGATTATATGAACGTCCTTTCCTATCGTAACTTTTCTTTCATGCTCTGTACATTTGGTAACTTTTGTCCTGAAACATTTGAGACATTTTGTCGTTTTAGCTAATTTCACCATCCTTCCTTTTCCACCTTCACCTTCATGTGCTTTATATTATAAAGTCATTGAACTTTCCTTCCTTTCTCTCCCTTATTAATTTTATTTTTCCTTTATTTTCTAATTAGTTATTATAAAAAAGTACTATTATTTTGTAACGAATTAATGTAACTTTTGAACCTTGTTTAGTTAATATGGATGTATAAAGAATAACATTGAAAATAAAAACTTGAATTTTGTAACAAATTTAATATTTTCAATTGTTTTTATTAATGTTAATGCATTAATTACAGATGACATATCACCCTGGTTCTTATTATAAGATCATTGAAACTAGTTCTCACATACAAAAAATAATAGGGGGAATTACTACAAAGTCTCATGCAAGAGAATTAATATCAGAAAGGTCCCATTAACAACTCAAACAACTACCATTGATAACTTAAGTTACTCACATTGACAATTTCTTGGAATCCTTCTGATATTAATTTTCTTGCATTGGATTTTATAGTAATTTCTCCAAAATAATAGTTATGACATTAAATACGCCTTAAATTAATAAAATCTTTTAGGTTTAGCCTCATTCAAACTTTCTCTCTCCATTTCTACAAATCATTTTCACCCCACTCTCATACTTCTACTTTAAAAAAAAAAGAATTAAATAAGAGTAATATTGAAAAATAGTCGATTAGTCATTGATAACTTTTAAACGAACTTATATTTAGAAATGAATATCTTTTATCAATCAAATAACTTATAATAAGAACCAAAATGATAAATTTGGGATAACTTATAATGAGTTTTTGTGTGTGTGTGTGTGAGAGAGAGAGAGAGAAGGGGGGGGGGGAGAGAGAGAGATGCATGCATGCATGGGAACACAATGGATTACTCTTCGGACCATGTTACATGGAATGTTTGCCCCTAGGGGCCATCCTCTCACTCTCCTACTCAGCCAAACCCAATCATTCTTCACTCTTTTATTTAATTTATCAATAATTTAATAATTACCCTACCAATAATTGCACATACAAGAACCAGCAAACCAATCTCATATGCTACAATAATAATGTTAATGCTTTGCAATATATCATTATCTGCAACATGATAAAATGTCACATAAAAACATTACATGAAGAAAAAAAAATATAATACTGTTTTTTTTTAAAAAATAAACATTAAAACTTTCTCCTTTTTAAGAGATGATTTGTCCGTGAAAGATAGTGACACAAGTGGGACACATCAAATAGATCCTACTTATGTCTTTACTATAATTTCTTTTCCAGTTGAAACAAATCTGGAATTGTATAGACTCTATTCATCTTCTTCTATTTTATTTCTGTCTCACTCTGTGTGTGTGTGTATAAGATATGTATATCTTTAATTTCCATCTGCGCTTTTATTGAAATTTAAATATAAAACATGCAAATATGCTACAAGCACCTCATGCAAACCCAGAAAATAAAATGATCATACTAAAAGTAATTTTGATTATACTACTGTGAGATGAATTTTATCTTAACTTGTATTGAAGTGTTTTTAAAGATTTTGCAAATTACACGGATTAAGTACTTAACAAGGTTTTTTTACACAAATGTTTAATTTATATTAGTATGATCTGAATATGCCTTTGATCTTTTAAGATCAATAACTACCTTAAAGCAAGAAATAACAATTTTAATTATATGAAATGATTATAAAACCTCCAACCGTAGTGAAGCAATGACTATTTCGCTGTTGAAGGTTTCTCTTATCATTTCATACGATTAAATTTGTTATTTTTTTAAATGTAGTAGTTATTATATTTATCTCCAGATTACCACTGGCACTTAAAATAGTTGTGGTATGTTGTTATTTCATATAATTTAAAATATCATTTCTTATCATAATTCCAATACTTCTATAGTTGGAGCTAGGGTTGTGCAAAGATTGGATCAGGCTGAGTTCAGCATCAACTCGAAGTCTGGTCTGAAAAGGGTTGGGCTGAATTTTTTGGTCTGAGGATCGGTCTGGTCTTGTTCAGCCCAGTAGGAGGATAAGGTTGGATTTGATCCAATGGGTTACTGGAATGATCCTATGATCTAATTCCAATAAACAGATGAAAAAAAAGGAAAAAATGATTTAAAAATTAAATAAAAAATTGGATAGAATAAAATTATATTAATAGTTTAATATATATAATAAAAAACAATTAAATTAATATATTACCATCGGTTTTAACAGGATCATATTGTCTGATTACCATGCTCGAAGTCCAATCCAACCCGTTGGTCGGGCTAGACCTGGTCCGGTCTATTTTCTGTTTGGATCCATTTTTTTTTATTGGATTCCTCTCCGAGTGAAACCAGGTTTGGGGCGGTGGGCGGGTTACCGGATTTCTTTTGCAGCCTTAGATGGTGCTCCGGCCATCCAATGAACCATGGGTAATACTGTCATTTCGCAATAAGAATTTCACGTCAGAGAAGTCCTTTGAAACCTCAGTGGAATAGATGATTTCGTAATCCTAATTAATTGTATGCATATTTTATAATGTTATGACAGTACAATTCTCAGCCGAATTTTTAGTCATCACGTGAGTTATGTCCCAGCCGAATAAAGTTCATCCTTTTGCTGCATTGAATGGATGAAGTACAAATGAAATTAATTGCAGTCAAACTCTATTTAATATAGGAACAATTAGATGTGGGCCCCCAAATGAATTAACTTGGTTAAAAAGTAAATAGTGCACTTCAATGTAATTAATCCTGTTTTAAAATACCGTAGTTACATTCTTTCGGTCAGTAGGAAGGATGGATTATTCTGTAATGAATAATGATCGAACAGAGTGCTTGACTGCTAGTTACAGTCTCTTCCAATACAGTAATTACGAACCATGTTGAAGTAGGAAAACATTATTGGATCGGTAACATATTTTAATATTAAATACAGAATCTACAACTAATAGTGGCATCAGTTCAAGTGTTAAATGTGAAGTCTATTTCAATGTGATTAATCATTGTTGAAATCGTAATTGGAAAAGGCGTATACGTTTAATATCCAACAATATTTCGAGTAAGATTGCTTTTAAGTAGAAGGATGACTTTATTTTAAAAAAAAATCCAGAATCTAAAGAGATAGTGTGCATGTTTGACAATTCTTTTAGAGGTATATAATAAAAAAGTTCGTTAGCTTACAAACTTCAGCGTTTAGTAAGTTAGTCTTTCAAAATACATTCTGAGTAAAAAATTTCTTCTCGACAGAATACATTCTATATCTAATGTTTATCCAAATATAAATGTATCATGTTCAACAATTATTTTCTCAGTAGGAGTACAATGTCAAATGTCACGTGAATACTTTGTTAATCTTGATTCTTGACTTACATACAGCCTCTTCCCCAATGTTTGAGTATTTTAAGCTGATGCATTCTTCTATGGACTTCTCCAGTTTTGATACTATTTCTAGGACAAAATAGTGCATAGTTTTATGGGAGAATTACTTTAAATTTCAAACAAAAAAAATGAATATCAGCAAGATCCCCAGATGATGTTAATGGTAGCTACTTCAATTATCAATGAAATTTTGCTGATATTAATTTTCTTATTTAAGACCTTACAATAATTTTCCTTAGTTTTATTTGTTGAATCGCCAATATCAATGTATTTAACAAAGGGTTAAAGGGTAATTTTACTTTTAAACTAGTCTCCTAAGGGCACTAGGAGGCTTGAGAAAATAGTTTTAGAACAAAAATGTCATTTAACCTCCAATAAAAATAGACCTAATTAGTAAGGAATTGACCCATAATCTATAATGTTAAGTTTAAATCTCGTTGCTGATGTGATTATCTTGTTGATGAGTGATTTGTAAGTAACTTTATAAGCACATGTAAAAGCTCAGAGATATATCTAACCTTAACCTTAGTAAGCCATCGAAACCCAACTTATTTGAAAAAAGACTTGTAAATATCAATTAAAACAACAACAAATTTAGGAATTTCAATTAGAATAAAAACATTTAAATTTCAAATGTAACTCTTAGATCACAGTTGTGTGAATTGATATTTGTAACTAATTTTTCCTAAACTTTAACTGTCATTTATTTAATTTTTTGAAACCTATATGTCATTCTCCATTGTCCATAAGGACAGGGCCTATTCTAGTTATTATCAATCAATTTACTAGCATATCTTCACAGATCATGAACAAAGCAACTTACATAGGATCTATTCTATAGTTGACTAGCTGCTATTAATCAAGTTACTGGCATATCCTTTTAGATTTTATTCATGTCAGCTCCAAGGAAACACCGTTTAATTAAAAGGTCGAGAAAGATTGTTTAATATTTCTAATGTCAAAATTTCAATTAAAATACATTATGCATAAAACATAAATTCAACCATCCGATATTACCTTGTGGTAACAGTAAAAAAACAAATAACACATGGGTGAGAGAAACATCAAAGCTTCATTAGGTCTCCAATGTAACATTGGCCATTTGTTAATAAAGGTTGAGTCCTTTCTTGAGGGTGCCAAAGTAATCTTTGTACCTCTGAGCTAACCCAAACATGCCCAAAGTGCCTCCAGTGTGAAGCATCACAACCTCTGATCCTCCTTTAGCTTCTTCCTTGCACAGAAGCGTAGCCATTTCCCAAGCAGCAAGAGTGTACACAGGATCCACCAGAATCCCAGTTTGTTGCGCAACTTGCTGGCATGTTTGCATTTCCCCTTCCAAAACTTTCCCAAATCTAGAAATTGCAAGTATTCGTACATAATAAACAGTGAATTGTTACAAACTCACCAAAAAATAGGAAGTGTAACAGAGACCAAATTTGATGTGAAGATACAGTCTACATTCGACAACCAGCGTCTATGTTAGGTCTGGTACAGAAAGAAAGGTGAAGAAAGAGAGACTGAAATGCGCACACTGTATTATTCAGATTCAAGCATAGGAAAGACATTTGATGATTACCCCTTTGTATAGTTAACGGCTAGCTGGGGTAACGGATACTAGTGACTGACCAATGAACTTAACTAATTGAACTACTAGATGGCTTATGGACATAGTTCCCATATGATTTCTTTTTATTATTTACAATTACATATCAGTTTAAGTGGGAACTGTTCTTGGCCCCAGAATCTACATCCTCTTGTCATAAAATTAATTGTATAATATGGAATTACTAACCTTTTTCTCTCACTTTTAGTTTGGATCTATTGTAAATAAACTAACCTCTAAGGTCATTTTAGTACATTCTCTTAAGCTCTATGGATACCATTGCAGTCCCCTTATGATCTAAGCCTCCATATAGGAATCCTTTCTGACTTGAATAGAATTAGAACATTCATTCAAGATAAGTAGATAACAACTTTCTTTCAGCCTTTGCTTTCTAATAATTCAACATACACAACACACTGAATAGTTGGGTCTATGCGTTACACTGAGCCCATTTAACAAGTCTTACTACTCAGATGTCACATCTTGTCAATTTATCAGGTGCCAGATAGATTAAAAAATAAACGTACAACAATAACAAAACCTTGTTTCGTAAGGTGAGGTCGGCTACATAGATTATACAACGCTATTTAGCTCAATCAAAAACCAAATCTTTGGAAAGGATATTAACTGAGTAAATAATCACATTATTGGGTGCTACTACTCTTTCTGAATATATAACTACGTTACTAGAGAGGATATTAACTTCTTGGTAACTCTTTTTTAGTGAATGTGTACTCCCTCAATTCCTGAGTTTCAACAATCTCAATTTTGTCGATATTGATTTTGACCCATATCACCCGGTTAAAAATTACAGACAACGACCATAGTTGTTCAAGGTAACGGTTTGATGGTAGATTTTTCTGTTAATGACAGCATATTTACCATTTCACTAACTGAATTACATAATCTGCAATTGAATGCGTAGCATTCTCATGTAAAAGCAACTGAGGAGTATTGATACGAGGATTTTTTTTTTTTGGGTCAATATAGATACAAGGATATAACTGAACATTGACGCATGCTATACAGAATGATCTTTTGAAACGCCATCATCAGTGTTGTCTTTATGGAAAATCTTCTATTTGAGATGCTTTTGCAACTAATTTGCATAGAAGAGCATATTAAGAAAGTACCTGGCAGATTGCTTGACAAAACCACCACAATTAAGATAATAGCAGATAAGTCTATCGAACTTACTTTCTTGGGCGGGATCGTTTGACCCAATGCACGATTCCGGCATCCTCTTTGTTCACACTGTGGTCAATAAACTGAACATTAAAATGCTTCTTAAATTCAGAGATTAATCGGTCTTCCTTTTCTCGGTATGCATCAATTGTGTCGGCCAGCATGACTGCATAGACCTCCCATGGAAGTCTGCACGGAAACAAAAACAGAGATTACAATAAATCAATATTGTCTTTAAAAAAATCTTCAAATAAAATGGCACGCTAAACAAACCAAAACACACCCCAAACATAAGGCAGCAAGTCCTAATCCAATAGCTGTTGTCCCAGTACCAGCATCTACAACAAATTTCAAGGCCCTTCTTCCAAATAAATGATTCTCTGACAAGTATTGCACCAAGCGAATAACACCTACACAAGGAAAGAATAAGTTATTGCAACAACCATCAAATTTTATCAAACCTTGGCAGAAGCAACACCTCAAAAACATGAATTCCAAATGGTATAAGATATATAATAATAGAAATGCACTTCATCAGGTAATTATATAGATATGTGAGTTGTTTAAGAAGGTCACTACAATTCTCCACAATATTATACTCATCAATAACAGGCATTGATTGTTGACAAGTGTGATCAACAACTGAACCATGTGAATGTACACATTTAAATCTATTTGACTTTCTCCAATAACCATTCATATTTATTAGGGTGCATTACTCTATGAGATGCTCTTAAATTATAGTCTTTTCCTTAGTTTTGAAAAAAGTACGCTTCCCTCTTTTGAAATTAAAAAGTGCACCGCATTGACCTTTTCTGCAATAAAAACTAAGCCACAGTCGCACTTATTTTGACAAAAACAGTGAATACTCTAATACTTATCACTTCTATAAATAATATAAATGTTGTGTTCTAAGACAACTTCTAACCCGTTCATGGGACCCACCTTTTTTTACCTGCTTCTTTTGCTATTTTTACAAGGTTCCTATGTTTTTCTGGGCCCACATGCATTTACACCAGGCTTCCCGCTAGTTAAATATGCATTTGACCAAAATAGTGGAGAAAATTGAGTAATGTAGGCATCTCTTAGGGGAAGGAATAGTGATTTACCCTATTTAATACTAGTAAGCTCAAATAACATAATATTAAAAAAAACCAGGAAAGAAAATTCTCTCATCAAGACATATAAATAGTGTTACTGGAAACTTGAATTTCGCTTAATGCAGTCTCTATCTATTTCTTTACTTAATGAAAAAGAAAATGGTCTGAAAATATGCATACCTACATGAGGAGAAAGTGTTTTATTGACAAAATCAGCTCTCATCATTACCTAGTAGAGCTACAGAATCAGCTGCACCTTCATTAATTATCAAAATCTTTCTTAGATGGTTTCCATATTTTCTGCTAGCATCCATTCCTGCTAAAGTTGGAGAAGTAGACAAGCCGGCTGTTGAAGCTTCAATGATATCATCTAACCATACCACAGAATCAATGGTACCAGCCACCAACTTGGCATGGTTCTTTAGCATCTCTTCACGGTTGGCATAGATAGATCTTGGAACATATGTCACATTTCCATATATTGTGGACATCAAGTTATAGCCAGTCAAGATTTCAGGTTGCTCTCCTCGTAGAAGCAAATGTGATTTGATTCCTCTCTCAGCACATAGAGCAGCTGCAAGATATGCCAATCATGATTTCAAATTATCCTTTTAGTATTTGCTCCATCCAAAATTTAAAGTTCATGTAATTCTACAAAATTCAGTAAAATTTTATCCCTACCAACGGCAGCTGTATGAGCACTCTGACAGCCTCCACATGTGACCTACAAATTGTATTAGTTGAACAGTTGATCCTGGATTTGCCAGAAGCGGTTTCGATCTTGGAATTCCCCAAAATTAAGAACTTGCATCAAAATTAGTTGAACAGTTGATCCTGGACTAGAATTATTTGTGCATCAAGTAATTACCCAACAAGATTGGGAACTTGAACAACCCAGCAAGATACTGAGAGTTCATACCCAATATGACTACACCAAAGAAATATCTAATTAATCTATTCACTAGCTAATCATTTGATTCAAAATGTATAGACTATTTGTAATAACTGACACTATAACCGCCTTTCTATATGCAAATACAAAAGTATTCAAGAAATCATCAAATATAAGTGATATGAAGCAGTACATTCAACAAGAGAAAAGGTGGGTAATGATATTTATTTGGAACAATCTTCAAGTACTACTTCGAAGGATTACTTACCACATCCGTGACAAAACAATCTTCAAGTAAAGGAAGTACTCCATCTAGTTTTCTTGCTTTATTGCCATTAATTAATGGGTGCAACAAATCATCCCGCACAATATAGAAGTATCGATCTCCTTTATCCATCTCCCTCGAGTCATCATTGAAAGATGGATTAGTGCGTAGAAGGACACTACCATCATGCGATTTGTCTCTTTGTATTACTATGTGAACTTTAGTCTCAGGGCTGGGCAAAGTCCATCTTCTGCGAAGTAACTTCCCCACAAACTCTTCATTGCAGAGTTTCAGTTTCGAAAAGACCTGCTAATAGTTGAAAATATGATTAATAAAAATCGCAGCCCGTTCATCCATCTTGACAAGTAATGAAAGACAGGAGAAATCGACAGAATAAAATCTTAATGTGTAGTGAAGCAAGCTTCTTGACATACAACGAAAGAAAATATAGAGGAGAGATAGGGAGAACCACAGTCCATTCCCCCAAGTTATAATACTTTTGTATCCATTGTGCTCTGTGACACTTCAAATGGCGTAGGATTCTACTTTTAACAACGCTTCAGAGAGTTTTTCTCGCCTTTTACCAGTATATTTTTCAGCTAGACTCGACATTTTACAGGGTACTGAAGAAACTTAATTGAATGGCCATCTAAAGCAACTAGGTAGATTGAGATTGAGAGTTTAGGGAACCTAAAATAATCAATGTTGATTATGCCTACTTGAATTTCCTGCTATACCCGTTTCGCAGGGCCTTTATATTACCTGTTATTCGGAGATTTCCCGGAACAGCAAACCAAAGAGCGTGAATTTTAGAAATACGATTCACAGTACCTGAAGCTTGCTGGAATAAATTCCGTTTCTCATAGCCACTGCGACGCTCTGAATCCGTCCTGCCTTTGAAGCTTCATAGCCCACAGTCCACACCCACCCGCCAACACCAAGATGATATGCACGGGAAGCAATTTCGGATGATGGAAATGAAATTCGAAAACCGAACTTGCACAACACATTTATAAACTTCCATGGCTTTAAAGGAAAACTTCTTCACGTTAAACTTCTTTCTTATTTTGGCTTGGTAGCAATAAAAAAATAATTTAATCAAAAAATTTAAAACTTATATTCAGTAGGTTGAAATAATTGTAAGATAAGTAAAAAATTATATGTAATTAACATAATTCCGTACTGTTTGATGAAACATTTTAGAGAGGGGAAAAACCAAAATAATATTTTTATGAAATAAGTGATGAAAAATTTTGGGCATGGAGAATAATATAAAAGCAATTTATTTGAGAAAAATCCCACGTTTGAATTCTAAAATTCCAAATCAGTTATCCTAATTTTGCAAAAGATTAATAAATTTGCGGAAATTAGATCTAACTTGATATAATTGGCAATATTCTTTTGCAACCCATTCTATAAGGAGATACATACTCATATATTTCTGTCCAACGGTTTTTACAATGTCATCTGAGGAAGTCTTCAGCTTACTGCAAATCAACAATAAACACACATTATGGATATGAAGATGGAGATGATACAAGGTGAGATTGATCATACATGCTCTAAATCTGTTGTCTTCTATAACGTTGAAATGTAACATTGTTATATCTCATTTTATATGATTTGTTAGATTTGACTTTCTTCAAGAGCTTATGCCGATATCACTACGACTCTGCATGACTACAAATGTTCTAATATTCAGCTATTCAAACATAACATTAGGTGTTACTGTATTACTGTTGGCATGACATGTGGTGAAAGGTAACATGGGTGTCCTGCTTAAAAGTTTAATCTCTTTTATTAGTTAGTGCTGGAATCTACTTAACCTTTTTTGATAGTAATACCTTGGGATGTTAAAGTATTTTTAATTTTTATTGCAACATGTGT
>QFDD01004657.1:0-17245 GCA_006871305.1 Vachellia collinsii | reverse complement strand
AAATAAATGGAAGCCCTTATTAAACGGTCGTTTAATTACAGTTCAACTTTCCCTCTATTACTGCCATTTTTCTTTTTGTCTTATTACGTTTTTTTAAAAAATGGGACTTTTCCTATTAAAAAAAAATAGAATTTACAACTACAAGTTAGCAAACTGAGATTTGGAATTTGTTTGGCACGCATGATAAAATAGAAGAAAAACATAATTTTATAAATAAAAAGTAAGTGGATGTCTTTATAATTACAAATTATAAATAATGATAAACAAAAATGTATAATTTATATTCAATAAAAAATTCGTTACAAATTTTCAATAATAAAGCCTAAAAATCATACTAATTCTAATCTTTAATATAAAAATAAATTGATCAATGATAAATAAAAACTATTATACAACGTGTATTTTTCTTTTGCTAGCATAGATGAAGAATTATATACAAAATGTAAATTTTATTTTGCAAGCAAAAAAAGAGGAAATTACATTAAAGTCCTACGTAAAAAAATATTAAAAAAGTTTCAAGATGTTGTTAATAACAAGTAAAAAAGTATCATTGACAAGTGAATGAATTACTATTAACAACATTTTAAGACTTTTCTGATATTAATTTTGTTGCGTGAAACCTTAATGTAATTTCGAGGCGGGAGGGGGGAGTCCCAAATGCTAAATGAAGGCTATTTGTGTGGTAGTGTACCATTCTATATTTTCGATTTTGTTTTTCGCCTAGGTAGGGGCGTTGCAGGTTTGTTTGATAATGTATAGATAAAGATGAAGGATTTGTAATTTATTTATTATTTATGAAGGCTATATTTTTAAACATAATGGTGACTATGTTGTGCACAAACATGCACAAGTCCTTCACATTCTAGTCCAGGCAATAACTATCTGTATAATGTATTTATAAAGAATGTAAAAAGCCACGTACCATTGAGCTTTGGCTCGATGGCCCCAAAAAATAAAAATGAGCTTTGGCTCAAGCAATATTGAATCGTCTCCAAGATTGATCTGATCCCAATCTTCCATTTCATCTAAAAGTTAGAAACTCTCGAGTATTTCACTGTCAATGCTTATTTTTGTTGTTAAAAGCCACGTACCAATGTTAAAAGTAATAGAAAGCTTCACTAACTCACCCGCCACTCTCTTGTTTCTGCTTCATTCATCTCATCTATTTTTGCATGCCCTTGTCTGATACCCCTATTTGTAAAAGAAAACAAAGAAAGAATACATGGCATGGCTCCATCCCCCTCTTCTCACGCCATCACTGGCGATCTCACAAGCTTCTCACCCCCAACACCGACGGCAAACTCCATGAAGCAACCAGCGACGGTGACTCTAACAACCAATGACAACAAGGCTTGGTAACATTTCTCAGTGGATGATTTTAGTTCTCAAGATCCTTTCTTTTCCTCTCTCTAATATTGGTCTCACTTTCATACTGTTTCTTCATCGGCTCAAGAATTCCCAAAGGTGCACTCAGATTCCTCTCTCTTTCCCCCGTCTTCTCCCTCTGAAACTTTCCTCTATTATCCCCGCTAGCCTCACCGCATTGTTCATCACATGGCTCTTTCGATTCAGGCCCTCTCTCTTCTCATCATCATCATTCGAAATCTCTCCATAGTTTCCTCCTCATTTCTTGCCTCCAAATCATAACCAATCACCCAAGTGAGGAGCACATATGAGAAACTGAAAGGAAGAGAGGAGAGAGAGAGAGAGGAATTTCTCCTTTTTTTTTTTCTGGTCAAACACTGAGGCTGACTCAACAATTTTGACCCTATTTTTTATTTAAAAAGCCCGAAACCTCCTCACCCAACAAAAGCTAGGATCCTTCCTTCCCCTCCCTTCAACCAAAAACACCTCTTTTGGCGCTCACCCGGCTAGCAGACGGCCCGCGGGTTTAAGCAGACAAAAATTACCTTTCAATAGAGGATTTGTTTGTAGTTAACTTCATAAACCCCAAACAAATTCTCTACGAAGTTCAGTTCACATGCAAAGCTCTGGCATGAGAGTCCTCGGAACTATCTTCACCACCAAGCATCACCTGCTTTACCCCACCAGTATCAAACGCCTTCCAGCTCCTTCTCTCATTTCCTTTCGTTCCTTTCCAAATCCTCGAATTTCTCGTTATTCCCATTCCGCAAGCAGTCATCAGATAGATTCGAGCTTAGGCATTGATACCCCAGAAGAACCGAAGACCAGTTTAAAAACTCATTCCGACGAAAGAAAAACTTGGTCGCGACACGGTCATTTACTTAAAGCCTCCAATGAAGGGCAGAAGAATCAATTGGATTCTGGGGATAAAGTTGGAAACTTTGAAAGCCAAAGTGCAAATGGGAGAGAGAAGGAGGCGAGCTCAGTTCAACAGGATGGAGTTATTCGAAGGAGAGTTGGGATCAAGAAAGAAAAAGGAAAAGCCCATTGGGTTTGCTCCAATTGTGGGTACACGGCTGGGCAGTGGTACGGATTTTGCCGCTCGTGTAACCGTGCTTCCACAATGAAAGAGTTTCGTGAAGCGAAACTCAATGGTTCTGGTAAGCGTAGTGGCTTTTCTGTTTCAGAAAATGTAGTGGGGTCGTGGCTCCCTCATCAGGCAGGTGAATTGCGTCCTTTAAAATTGACGGATGTGAACCGTGGAGTTAATCATCAAGAGTGGAGATTTCCTTTGTAAGTTCATATCGTTCTCCTCTTGAAGTTTGTTGTCTACTTGGGCACTAGATGGTTGGCTTTCAAAGGATTTCAGATTATGTTGGTTGGTTTTTATTTCTAGTTTATTTATCTGACTGTAATTCAAACTCGAGCTCTTCAATCTTGGAGACGATTCTACTACTTGAGCCAAAGCTCATTGGTGCGTGGGTTTTTATATTCTTCATTTGGACTCTGGATTACAATATTAAGTACTTGTGCATGTCTGTGTGCTTTGATTTCATTTGGACTCTGGATTACAATCTTGAATGACTGTATGTCTAGCCTTAAAGAAAATGTGGTGCTTTTCTTCTGCTACTATACCATGCAGTGTGCTTTGATTTCAGCTCTGGTCTTTTTGGAAATGAAGTTGCAAGAGTGCTTGGAGGTGGTCTTGTACCAGGTCAAGTCCAATTTGCTTATCTACGTTGATGTGCTGTTTAGTTTTGAAATCATTGTGTTATGTTCTTTCTTGTGTGTCTTTGTCAGAGAGACTGAGATTGAAGAGTGAATGAGAGTGGAGTTTTTATTGCAAATATGAATGAAAGAATCTTAAACAATCATAACTTCAATGAAGTGGTTTACATGACATGCAATAGACGATTCTTCCGCTAATCCCAGGTCTGGCACCTATATTGAAGATATTAACTACAAGACACAAAATAAAGCAACAATAAATAGAAAGAAGAAGAAGAAACAGTTACACTAATCCCAAAAGTCAAGGAGATCCTGCACTTGTTGTCAGTTACTTCCCCGATGGTTATGTTAAACTTATTCCACCATGGTCTTCATTAACTCCCACTCTTTCCCTACTTTTCTTCCTTCTTGAGTATGTGATAAGTGGAGGTCTATAACTCTGGTACTCTGGGTGTGGGACATAGCCAAATTGCTCATATGCAATCCAGAGAAAAATGTTAAACATCATGTCCTCTTGTCAAAGTTTTTCCTATTGAAATTAAAATTTAGTTATGTAAATTCTGGTCAGCAGTAAGAACTATATCATGCTCCTTTACATGCTGCTTAATTGGAGTTTATTATATATGGAGCCGTTTGCTTTGCACGAACATTTTGATTTCACTGTAGCTTTCTGTTTGAGAGTTTTGAATAGTTAAATAGTCATTGGTGATGCTGGTGATTACTATAGCTATCACTGGCTAACTTTATCTACAATTTTGGGTTTGAAGGCTCTTTGATTTTAGTTGGTGGTGATCCTGGTGTTGGGAAGAGTACACTTTTGTTGCAGGTATGTTTAATATTTCAATCATGTTTGACTCAATCTCCAAGTCATAATGTTGTCTTTGTTTATTGACTTGTCAACTTTTTTTATGGTCATGCAAGTTGGTTTGAGACATCACTGACTCCACTCATTAACCCCTTTTTACTTCTACATTAAAGATTGCTGCAATGATAGCAGAAGGGGGCAACAACGATGAAGCAGCTCCAGTTGTATATGTATCTGGTGAAGAGGTATACTCTTTTTTGAGCCTCTAATTATTTTACATCAAGTTTCTTGTCATTAAACTCACTTCCATCATTGAATGGCATACCTCTAGAGAGAGGATGTATAATTTATGAAATTCCATTTATATTAAGTTCAAACATATCATGTATAATTCTCACATTTGCTCATGAAATCAGGAATTAAAATTTTAAAGAATAATTTCTGCTGCATAGAATGTGTTTGGTTGCATGGAGAGCTCTGAACACAACATACAAATGAAAACAGGACACATATCATAGACTACGATATCGTCATAGTCTTTCACTTAAGACAAAAGAAAAGCTCCTTATTCTTTGATTTTTTCCCCCTGGGAGGGGGATCTATACTTAGTTTAGCTCTGGAAAATTATAGGTGAGCCATGTATGAATATTGTTGACTACTTGATTTAGTCATCCTGAGTCTTGTTATCTTGTATTGTAAACAGAGTTAATGATTGTTTTAATTTTTGTTTTCCCTCCTTCCTTGAAATTGGCTGCTATAGTTTAGCATTTATTATTTATTCTGTTACCCAGAATCTGTTACTTTTTCCCTTTAGCTTGCACTTTTATCAAGTTTGTTTCCTTTTGTGATAGAGTATTGAGCAAATTGGTAACAGAGCAGATCGCCTTGGGATTGAATCAGAAATATATTTATACTCAAGTACTGATATTGAGGTGCATTATCTTGGATTCTTTTGACTAGTTTTCTATTCCCCTGATACTGCTGCACCCCATTTACCTCTTCTTTCTTTGCAAGAATTTTGATCACAATTTTGTGATTGCCAAGGCATTATCAGGCTTTTTATTTCAATTAGCTCTGGAATTCACCAGATTGGAGCTTATAATAAGAATCCACTTGATTGTTCTTTCTTTCTCCTCTCTGATGGTGTTAGGACATATTGGAGAAAACTCAGCATCTCTCTGCTCGAGCCGTAGTGGTTGATTCAATACAAACTGTTTATTTGAAAGGAATAGTTGGAAGTGCTGGAGGGATTTCGCAGGTGAGGAGTATGCCTATACCTAATTAATTCCTATTTAATTTAATTAATTTGATTTTTCTCCTAATTTTTGCATATGTTTTGTAATAGTTATAGTCAAATAACTTGTTCGTAAAAAATAATAATAAAAGGAGTTTTTGAATCAATCAGTTCTACTTAGGCAATCGTGAATTCATGGTAATTTAATTTAGGTATAATTTCTTCCTCTACTAGGCTATTGAAAGTTACACCTTTTTCACTGAAATGAAATTCAGAATCCCCAGTACATGACATTTTAAATATACTGTCACAGGTGAAGGAATGTACTTCAGCATTGCTGCGATATGCCAAGCAGACTAACACTGCAGTTTTTTTGGTGAGCATTCATCCACATTTATTTTTGAATGATGAATTTTGTCAATGTAGTATGTATATGTGCACTATCATGTTCTTAACTATATATTATGTCCACTTTCATGTTCTTAACTATATATTATGTCCACTTTCATGTTCTTAACTATATATTATGTCCACTTTCATGTTCTTAACTATATATTATGTCCGCTATCATGTTCTTAACTATATATATTTCAAAGGCTACTTGAACCCTAGTGCTTCATCTAAGAAGTAAAAGCCTCGGATTTGTTTTTGTTATATCTATAACATACCCTGTCAGATGAACTTGAAGTTGTTGGCAATGCATGTTGAATGCATGCATGCATGCAATGGATAACAATGAACAAATTCCTTGACCATTTAGTCTTAGAAGCTCTGATACCAAGTTGCTTTCTGGTCATGCTTCTGAAAAGAGAACAGTTTCTTTAAGGAAAAAAAGCCAACACATAACTATTTTAAATGGCAGCATAATCTTTTACCCTTTATTGTGGGAGAGAAGCGAGGCATTTGTGGCAAAATCCAAAGCTAAAAGGAATTTCTAACACTTCATTGATAATGGCCTTGAAATTTTTCACATTCATGAAAATTATGTTTTTTCTTCTTCTCACTTTTTGTTCTTCAATTGTTTTTTGCTTCAGATTGGGCATGTAACAAAATCTGGGGATATAGCAGGACCTCGTGTCTTGGAGCACATTGTTGATGTTGTTTTATATATGGAAGTAGGTATCTTGTTTTGTTCCCTTTCTGTATAGTTGGTGGACTGAGTTAAGCCATTTTTTATATTGTTTACTTCTTGGCTGATAGTTGTTCTTGATTCCTTTTTCTCTTTCGGATATACCAGTTGCTCTTGCATCTTTAAGGCTTTCATGTGGCTCATGACTGATTAGACTCCCATAACTCCTGTGGCCTGCGCCTAGCATACATTTTAGCATGTCATGAGAAGACAATGAAATTGGTGCAACAATAAGGGGATGATTTCTGGTTTTCCACTAATCCAAGACACTTTTTTTTTCCAGTAGTGCACATATATATTGCTAGAGTAAAATTTGTGCATTTGGGTACAAGGAAGTTAGCAACAGAAATTTGTGATGAAGATTATAATTTGAAGCAGAACAATCTACACATGATGTAGAAATTGTCCTACATCATTTGTCTGCTGTCATCTATTATAATAGGTGTTGACTAAAACTACATTTGTTTCCCAAAATATGGTTCCATCTGGGTTTTTCCTGAGCTATAATCCAGAAGTTCTTGTAACTTTGTACAATATATTTCATTCAATTTTCTGTATGCTGATTACTCATTAATTCCCAGGGTGAGAAGCACTCTTCCCATCGTATGCTTCGAGTGGTGAAAAATCGGTTTGGATCCTCTGATGAGGTACACAATGATACTGATATGTCAAGTCTATCCTTGACTTTTAAGCGCATATAATGTTGGAGAATCACAATGAGATTTTCGCATGATTAGTCATTGGTGTGCTATCTTATTTTTATTTTCTTGATTAGTTCTATTTTATATCTTTGCTGGTTTCTATCATGTAACAGCTAAAATCTGTCTTTGTCAGGATCAACATTTGCTTTTATTTTTACTTGTTACTCTATCTAAGCAATGGCACATGTAGTGAATCTGCACCACCATAGAACAGAGTCATGACATATGCTATATGATCTACTTTTTTATTATGTCATTTTTTAATATGCGCTTAGATCTTTCTCACTACCAATATGTGATCCGGGAATTTAAAGTGTGTCTTATCTGTTCCTCTCATTTATATGGTTAGCTTGGAGTCTTTGAGATGTCACAGTCAGGCCTCCAAGCTGCTTCAAATGCCAGTGAAATATTTCTAAGTGAGCAACACTTGGATTCAGATGTTTTAGCCGGATTAGCTATTGCTGTTGTAATGGATGGGTCTCGAGCTTTCCTCATTGAAATTCAGGTAATCTATTGTCATTCAAATGGATCAAAATTTCGTAAGCCCTGGAGTCCATTATGGTTTCCTTGTATGTTTAGCAATTTTCTTTTGAGAAACATTATCACAATCACCGTTGTCATTAAATGAGAATATTTTCCAAACCATTGTAAGAAATGATGATGCTTACGCAACCTTGGATTTGTTAATTGCTGGTTAATACATAATTGCAATCTCTGGATTTGAATGATGAATGTTATTTATTTTGTCTTTCAACATTTTCTGATTCTCCTCTTCCTTATCTATGTAAGATACCTCCAATTATAGCACTTCAATTGCCATCTTGATATCTACTGTGTACTTTATAATATAGTCAGTGTACCTTCCAACTTCTTTCTCATACAATCCTAGCTTTTCGAACTTTAACATCCTCTGGAGGAGACAATTGAGACCAATATCTGAGGTTTTTTGCAGGCACTTTGTGTTTCTGGCTCAACAGTCTCAAGGCATGTTAACGGCATCCAACAAAGTAGAGCTGATATGATTGTATCTGTAAGTTTTTGTTTCCTAAGTTGCTTTTTTAATACAAGGTCAACTCTATTTTATAAAACATATGAAAGTGTTGAATTCTATTTAGTATTTGAAGGGTTGGTGCATTTTTTATTCAAAACGCAGATCTTTTTTGTTGAAATCTATTCATTTGTTTTGATCATATGACCATTTCTTAAAGTGTAGGTACTTATCAAGCAAGCTGGACTTCGACTTCAAGAAAATGTAAGCTGACTTATAAATCTGGTGTGCCCTTGTCTTCTCTGTTAGTGGCCTGCAACCGGTTTTCTGTGCTTATGTTATCTGCACGTGATTAAATGAACTGAATAAACTCAATCTGAGAGCCAATATGGCACTTTTCTACTGCCAGGCTGTGTTTTTAAATGTTGTTGGCGGATTTCAACTGACTGAGACTGCTGGAGATCTAGCAATAGCGGCTGCAATTTGCAGCAGGTATGCGATCTTGTAATTAATGTTCAATTTAGCTTATCTGACACTGATTAATGATGCTGTAAGGATTGAGGGAGGTCTCTTGTTTCGGAGAAATAAGTGCATCATGAGGAGTGGAAAGAAACGTATTCAACCTATTTCACTTTGGGTCTATACCAAACTAAGCAAGACTATTGCAACGCTTTTTTCCTCATTTAATTTCTTCTAAGTATGCTATGAACTTTGGCTTTATTGCATTTAGTAAACATCTCTTGGTTTTATTTTTTCCAGTTTCTTGGAATTCCCTCTTCCCAAGGGTATAGCATTCATTGGTGAAATTGGCCTTGCTGGTGAGCTTCGCACGGTGAGTTTATATTAACATTGCTATTTGTTAACTTGCTACTGTGACATTTAATTCAGAGTCCTTATTAGTCTAGGGGGTGCACTGATTATAATATGAAAGATCCCTGATGCTCAAAATTTTGCATTTTATAAATGGTGATGAACGATTTTTCTATATGATTGAGATGAGATTAGCACTTCATAACTTGTTATATTTCTGTATGGTGGCTCAGGTTCCTGGATTGGATAAAAGGGTCAACACCGTGGCGAAATTGGGTTACAGAATGTGTGTTGTACCAAAAGAAGCAGAAAAAGTTTTAGGAAGGGACGGTTTTGGGAAGACGAAAATTGTGGGTTGCAAGAATTTGAAGGAGGTTATTAACGCTGTTTTTAAAGAACAAGAATGAAATGAAATTGGTACCTGGAAAAGTCGATTGCGTTTTGGAAGATTTCTTGTATTTTCCTTTTAAATTTCTGGCAAATGCATGTAGATATTTCATTATTCTCTATAATGAACTAAATATAGATTACTTACCACGATGGTGATGCTATACAAGATTTTCACAATTTCATGCCAATTATTCTTTTTTTGCCTGCATCAGATTTGCCCGAAGTAACCTGATAAGGATTGTTTTTGTGGCCTTTGACAGATAGGTATACCCATAATTTATTTCCTTACAAAACCTTATACTACCTCCGCTTCTTATATAAAATCTAATTTGTAATTCAATTTATACTACAAACTAAATATTATATTTAAAATCAGAGGTAGTAATTAAATTCCACTTCTCAAATGCTGTTGTAAATATGAAACATAAGAACTGTTATTCGCCAGGTCCAGCCTCAATCATTTCTGTTTGGTTCTTCCCATTTGGTGTTTGGTTTTCTGTTCTTTCTTCTCTTTCTCCATTGATTTTCTTAGGTTTTATGAAGCTTGGTTGGTTGGTTGAGGATAGTAGCCTTGCCCACATCCGGTCAGTTATCACAACCCTCTTCTGTCCTGTGGTTATCCTCTGCAAATAGCCACACACACACACACACACAACTTGCTGTGAAATTGAAATACTGATATAAAATCCAAGGATGTCATTAACCATGATACTTACCTCTAGTCTTTAACATGATAATTAAATAACTAATTTATGGAAACTAAGAAAATCACATAAGTTTGTTATTTGTGATAAGTGAGTGTTAGCTTTCTAAAATACTTTCTTTTATTATATGTATTGAAACTTTTCCATTGATGGAAATCTTATAATATTTGCAATCATTAGGGATATTTTAGAGCAAAAATTATAAATTTGGTAGGTAAAGTGAATTGAGTCGTATATTTAAAATTACAGTAAATTCCTTATCTAGTTTTTATATTAAAAACCAAAGGGAGTATAAAATATGTAAAGATCAAAAAGAACTTACATGGAATGGAATATACGCATGTCTTCCATGGAGGGGGCCAACTGTGAAGCCTGTGTATCCTGCCATGGCGCCATGAACGGCACTGTGAGCAAGGAGGGTGCAGTATATATTATCAGATGCATTGCTTGGAACAGCACGGATCATGTATGTAGGATCTGCCAAAATGACTCGTTAGAACACTTTGCTTTTATGAAATAGGAAAAATTGGTGAAAAAATCCATGTTTAAAAATTTTATAAGTTAAATAAGCTTTGAATTTGAGTCTTTTGCAAAATATTAATACTTTGTGTATATCAAGTTCGTCTAACTAATAAAATGTTCAACCAGGGCTTTTCACCAATTTTTCGCTATTAATATAGTCCGTCAGTGTGCGTGCATATATAGCTCACCAATGTACTTGAGAGTCATGGTCATTTTTCTACGTTTTTTGAAGTGATCCTAAAAACAAATAACAAGAAACTGCATTAATGTTTCGTGTTTTGGGGAGTAATAATAACATGTTACCACAACCTTGGGAGAGTGATTTGAGAGAATGTATCCAGCACCTTTATTTTCTGAGATAGCCAGAGACCAACATCTTGGAGCAACCTGTTCCCGGAAGCATCCTGCTGGTTCATTGTAGATAGACTTTGAGAAACCAGGTCTTGACCCGCACCTTCTGCTACTACTATAACCATGTGACCATTTTCTTTGAGCCTTTTCTCTATGAACTCGAACAGTCCTCCAGGACCTTCCAGGAAAAATGGTGACTCTGGAATTAAACAACAGTCCACATCTCTGCTTGCTAGAGTTGCATTCATCGCTATAAATCCTGCACATTCACAAATTATTATAGTTAGAGCAAGACATATGTTAAAAAGAGATTTAGTTTTCAACAAAGTCCAAAGGCAGTTCTTGAACTGTAGTAATACCAGAAAAGAAAAAACAAAGGGAAATTAATGAAAAAAAATTGTTTCAAAATTTTATTGACAAGAATGACTTGATAAATTTTTATATATAGATAGTATCGATAGTACTCTAAAATTTCATACACAAAAAATAGTAGTACTACAATTTAAGTTCTTTCAACCAATAAAATTTTGGGTTAATGTGTAAATCAACCTCAGGAATTTTCACCCATAAACAATATTTGTCTGGGAAGTACTAAAATGGACTAATAAAATTTTGGATTGAAGTGCAAACTTTCACAAAGTCCAAAGGCAGTTTTTTTTTTCCAACCCCAAAATTTTCGAACCAAGAATCTTTACCCATTTTTTCAAGGTAAAAGTAAAAAAAAACAAGTCCATTGGTTTTCAGGATTGAAGTTGATATGTTGTATGATAAACCAAAATGAATGAAGCATATATACCACTATAGCGTCCCATTAACTTGACAACACCAATGCCATTCTCAAAGCTTTCAGCTTCCACATGAGCAGCATTAATGGCTCGTTGTGCCTCCTCAACAGCAGTATCAAACCCAAATGACTTATCTATAACCTATACACAACAATACCCACCATATCATATATCACGCAAAACAACTTTCTTCTGTGTGTGTTTGTGTTACACTTGACTCTGATCATTGAGCATACCGGTATATCATTATCAATGGTCTTTGGTATTCCCACCACTGCAACCTTCAAACCACGCCTTCTAATCTCCTGTACAGATACCGAGCCTCTATATAAAATGTTTATTTACCCATTCATACATATAAGGGAGAATTACAATAAAGTTTCATACAAGCAATTTAATCACTGAAAATTTCACAACAAGTGAACATCATGCAATCTGTTGTTATTTTTTATTCAAAATCTTACTGTTAACTTGTTTTAAGTTATTAAATTACCTCAAATATGAGAGCAGCCCCTTTCTGAGTTCCATCTCCTCCAATGATGTAAACCTGAAGAGAAGGAGCATGATTTCTTTAGTATCAAACATCAATATATGCACTCGAGGAAAATTTAGCATGAGGTCTTAATAAATAAATATAATCATCAAAAGGTATCATAAGGGGTGAGCAGCATGTAACGACAAGTTTCAGTACAGAAAATGACTAAGAGTGTATGATGTTCACTTATCATTCAAACTTTCTAGTGATTGTATATTTTTATAACGTGATTATATATTTTTATAACGTGATGTTACACTTATTTCCCTGTATTGAAGAACACAAAGGATAGACATAAACCTGATTGATTCCTCTATCCTGAATACTGTCAACAATCTTGGAGGGATCATTGCCTCCACGTGAAGTGCCTAGGATGGTTCCACCACGTTTGTGGATGTTGTTCACAACCTTTGGAGTTAATGGAATCATATTTCGAGAATAAAATCCTCTGTACCCTCCCTTGCATTTTCACGTTAAAGAAAATAATAAAAATAAAACATTTTAGAATATTGAATCCATGATAAATAATTCGTGTTTAATTATCAATGAGTGTGATGAATCATCTTACTTACCTCTATTCCGACAACTTTGTGGACCCCATACATGTCGTATAAGCCGCAAACTATTTCTCTGATGACTGTGTTAAGGCCTGGACACAGCCCTCCACATGTCACCACACAAGCATATATTTCCTCTGATTGAAAACATACCTGCCGACACATGAATTGTTATTTTGATCAAAGTAGCTATGTAAGAGAAGAAAATTAGCAAATTAAACCTTCTGACTAGGTCCAGCACGCCGAAAGTGAACCCCTCTTGGACTGTTCTTCTGTGCAATTATCTGTAATACAAAAGGCAGCGAAATTCACCCACAGAAGAAGAACAACAACAACAACAAAATATTTTTTTTAATCGTCATCATCATCATTTAAAAGCTTGTTTCCTTGCCTGTTGGGCAACGGTGTCTTCCTCATCTACAAAATGCTGCCTGCAAATTAATTGACTCCGTCATCATCAACCAGACTTTATGGATATTTCAAAACATAAGTATCACATTATTTCTAAAAGAGGGAGATTGAATGGGAATTTTTTATAACTTAATATATTTTTTTTAGTGCACATTATTTAAGCTCTCTTTTTTAATTAGCCGCAAGTTTAGATGAACTGAATCTCAAACACTCACTAAAATTAAAGACATGTCTCAAAAAGTGCTTAATCATAAAAGTAGCCGTTTTTAAACTACAGTATTTACAAATCGCATCCACCAATAACATAAGATTCGGAGGAAAACAAGAAGAATTTGAATGAAATGAAGACCGAAGAGTGACTTACTTTACAGCTGAATAAGAAGGATTATCTTGTAACGGGTCAGGATAAGTCTGCATGGACATCGCCATCAAGCAACAAAAACATAATCACTATGTGGTTATAGACACAAAATTCCATTGATAATTCTGGCGAGTGCGAGTGCACAGATTTATATATATATATATATATATATAGAGAGAGAGAGAGAGAGAAGGTGTTCTCATACAGGGAGTTGAGGGATGTAATCAGACAGGTGAGGGACGTCTTCGAAGACGTAGCCAGCATCTCCGGTGACGACCTTGGGGAGGAGAGGGGCGTAATCGGCATCGGAGGAGGAGGAATGGGATCTGGAAGAGGTGGAAGAGTAATAGAAATGCCTGGGGCTAGAAAGAGACGAATAATAATAGCCGTTGGAAGGATCAAAGCATTGGACTGTGGGCGTTGTGAGAGATGCTGAACTCGAAATGGAGTCCATGAACAACCTTCCTCTAGTGAATCTAACACCAAATCATATAGCAACTCCCTATAAGCAACACATATATATATATAATGAAACTGACGATTTTATCAAAGATCATAAGATAACATCAAGGCCACATCAAAGGTACGTGTGTGTGATTGGGTGTTTATAACTAAATATACAGGTTGTTTGGTAATCATATTTCCTAGATTTACACACACATATCTTAATTAATGTTTGCATGATTATTTTGAATAATTTGTTTTTTTCACATGGGTTAAATAGTTTAGGAGAGATCAATGAGACCCAGATTTATGTTGTAATACTTTCTCCTGCCTTTAATTTAAGAGGATATTATGTGAGTTAGTTATTTATAATACATTAGTGTTAGTTATCTTTGTTAATTATATGCATGCATTAGAACGATACACATCCACACATACAGCCGCTAAAGTGGGAGGTTTTAAGTCACCTTCATAGATTTGTATTATCTATTGCTAAAATAAACCTTTAAGCTAAACACTATTGAGTTTAGTGGTACAAGATATGCTCTTTGTGACACTGGGTTTGAGATTCAATCCCCTAGAACAAGATGTTTGCCGTCTCTATATTAAAAAAAAATGAACAATTACTTATTTGACCTGATTTTAGACTTTCTAACTTAGTTTATGCAACAAAAATAATTCATGAATGCATGCTTTTTCATCAAATTACACACACATTTTAATGTTTTCATGTTTTCTGAATATTTTTTTTAACATGAGCTAAAAAGTTTAGGAGATGTCAATGAGTCGTATTTACCTTTCTAAAACAAATTTTAATTATAAACAACTTTTTATATCATATTTTTTAAAAAAATTAATCAATTCATTTCATTTTCTTAATTAATCGAATTTGATAAAGCAGCTTCTATACTAAGGATCATAGAAAGTATTACATGCATACAATTTCATTAGTTTGGATTGTTTCTCTTACCTTTCAATTTGTATATTTTTACGCTTATCAAAAGTCATGCGTAGTATTTACCGTTCAAAAACAACTTTTTATTATAAACAACTTATTATTTTATTGAAGCTAGTTGCCTCTTCAAATGACGTAGAGATTCAGATTAAAATGGCAATTTTATGATATTTTTCTACTCTGCAGCCTTATCTTTTTGCTCTGATGAAGGAATAAGTAGTCAACTATAAAATTGTTTTTTGACTAAATTATATTAATTATATATAAGTCTAAATTTCCTTTGCATATGCAAGTTGACTTGGGTGTCATTTGTGATGAGGTAATTAATCTCTGACTCATACATTAATAATTGATTAATGTCAAAATTATGCTTATTGATCTATGAGGCATTTGAAAGCAAAAATGTTTTATTTGATTTAAAATATAAAAAAGACACACTTGATGTTAACTTTGTATAATATCCCAGCTATTAAAATTCAGATCCTATTTAAAATTTGGAAGACCCAAAGAAGGAAATGTCAAAAAATTATCTATATAGGTAAATAAATTTAATAAATATTAAATTTATACATACAAATAATGTTAATTCCAAGAACATTATCCTTTTAATAAAGGAAATCCTCTTACCTTAAGGTGATTGTTAAGGTGGAAACTGATCAAGTTTCATCATTAACAAGTCAGACATGTTTTGCAACAAATTAACATATGGCCAGTTATAACCCTTTTTGACAACCTGAGCCTAGCCTAAAGCTATAAAAAAAAAAAACTGATTTTTTAACATATCTAACTTAACCAGGCCAAATATGGATGTCTGACCTATTGGTTCTGTGTCCTTCCACCCAAAGAAGGATTTTGAAAAGCAAGTTGGTGGCCATTATAGCACGTAGGAAATGAGTCCTTAGATATACCAGAGGCATGCGCCATGCAGAAAGAAAATTCGTCTGCCCCCTTCCCTTTACTACCATTAATGGATCAAAATTTTGGTTGAGATCTAACATTTTGTAAAAACGTTATTATAATTATAATTTTATATAAAAAATAAGTAAATGCAAACTGTTAAAATGTTATTGGAACACTTCATACATGGCTGTAGATTACTATAAAGTAAATTTTTTTCACTATTCTGATCAAGTTTCAATAGTTTAAATTTATTTATGTACTTTTTAAGTAAAATTATAATAATAATTTTATAAAATATTAAATTTGAACCATTGGAATTTTAATGGAATGGTGGCGAAGAGGAAATGAGGGTAAAGGAGGGGAAGAGTATGATAAATATTTATATACCATCAGAGTGCTACATCATTTATAGTTTTTCCAATAAAAATATTTTAATTCTCATTTTTTGTAAATCTTATATTCCATGAATTTCTTTTAATTATTTATCTCTATCTCTATAGTCTATTATAATAGACATTATTATTCCAGTGTGAATTAGAATAGGAGAGAGAAAAAATAATTTTCCAGAGATTTTGGAGGGAGAGGAGGAGAGACTTGCGAAAGCAAAGTTAATGTGAATAGTTTAACACATGACTTCATGGTTTAATGTGATTTATTCATTAGTTGTTTTTATATGTGAATAGTTCCAAGTATACTTGATATTAAGAGTAAAATATAATATAGATGATGACACTTTTAGAAGTGCGTTACAAATGTTCAATGCATTTTAAAGAATTCAAATTTAAAGGATTGTAATGGATAAAATGTCTAAATGTAAGAAAAGTTTTATCTCAACTTACGTAAACATGTTTTTAAATAGGGTCACCATTATAATCCATACTCAGAAGTTGCTTATTATTCCACTCATTTACCATGAAAAAAACATGTTTGAGGCAGTTCATCAATGAAATGCTTGCATTTTCTAAGATTTGTTAGTTGCAGAGTTGTCCTCTTGAAGTTAGAGGCTTGATTAAAAGGTTAGAGAAGGCAGTAGATCTGCATATTAATTATTTGGCGATGCTTCAAAGTTCTACATTCATGGTGGTAGGGTTTGCGGCTCATGTTTCATTCCTTTTCATTTATGAACGTATTTAGTGAAAAGTTCCAAGTTTATTTCCGTTTCATTGCTAAAATTTTATTCACTTATCAATGTAATTAAAAATATATGAATGGCTGTAAGAACAGCTCCGAAATACATTGGATCATCCCTATAATTAAATTCATTATCGACCATATCTTTATATTATACTTTTTCTTTTGACCTGATCTTTATATTATACTTAAAACCATAGGTTCCTTGACATGAATCATCAATTGTAAATCTATTTTCATGGTCATTCAAATTATTCCAGATTTGTATGGTTTCTGACAAGATCAAGGGTTTGATAAGTAACAGTCCCCTAATATACCATACAAGAAGGCAAAGTCACACATGGGCTAAATTTTGATTAGTTTCATTTCAAATGAATAGGTAGGAAAGTACACTAGTTTACAAATTAGTCCTTCACAGTTATAGTTACATTATTTTTTT
>QFDD01004656.1:0-11771 GCA_006871305.1 Vachellia collinsii | reverse complement strand
GAAAAAAAAAAAAAAAACGGAAGAAAGAACACAGAGAATTTTCAATTCCGTAGGGAATTCGAAAAATTCAATTCCATTAAAGCGATAAAAAGGTAGGCAGTACGGACTTCTCTTTCATTCTCTCCTTCCCTCTTCTTTCTTTTTTCCCCCGTTGACAAAGAGCAACTCTTTCGCTCTAAAAAAAAAAAAAAAAGACAGACCAACGGTTGGCTACCTTGGACTTCAAGCACAACGAACCCGCCTCGAAGGTGCCCTATCACATGTTTGTTTCATAGCAAAGCAACGAATTAATCTCTATCTTTCCTAAAAAAGTATATCAACAGAGGAGCTGATTTGATTATTATTCATTAATTACTCATTCCTAAACAAATCGCGCCACTAGAGCCAACAAGATTCGGCCCTGGTAGCATGGTGCTAGAGCCTCTAGAACCACACATCTCAATTCCATATCAATTAATTATAATAAAAATACGGACAGTCAAACTGGAAGAGAGAAGATGCTTGCCCTGCAAGCAAATGCAGGTGAGAAATCGTGTATAAAATTCGCAGGTAGAAATGTACCGAAACACCAGCACCCGGTACGGGCCATACTTGGTTGAACAAACCAGATAACTTACATCCCAGAAAGCTGGTTTCTTCAGCCTCTCAGGTTACTATTTTCAAACAGCCACTCGTCTCTCTGTTTCTCTCCTCGCATCCTGTCTGTTCCGTGTTCCAGCACACAGGCTTGTTCATGTTCAGTTTATAGTTTTATGCTAGCTATTCTTAACTTTTTGTCCAGTCCTATCAAATTGCCGGCTTTAAAGTCTGTCAAAAACAAATCATTTTTTTCTTGCGTCTCTTCTGAGCTTTGGAGTTTGATTAGGCATCATTTTTCTTCCTTGCAATTATTTATCACCTGATAATGCACAAATGATAAGACATTTCTTCTCGTCCCCTGAATGGGTATTAGGTGAGAAAATGACTATTAATTAACGTCCTTGTTTTTTTTCCCACTGATTCCCTGCGAAATGGCACCTTTAGAGGTTGGAATTGTTTTGTTCAGGAGTATCTTTCTATTAATATTCCTTGCTCTGTTTTTCAACCCTTGGGATAATACCGAGTGCCGGTCACGAAAATCTTTGTTCTTCGCTCACATAAACATCGTGAACGGATTCAGTGATAAGGAACTTCCTGGAAAGTCCACATTAATTGTTTAGATTACATTTTGAGCTTCAACTTGGATACACTTCTGGTGAATCTATTAATATATCATTAGCTTCTTCGTAAAACTTGATTCCCTCTAACGCAAGTTCTATCTTTTTTCATTTCTGTTGCGAATCTAGTTCCTCTTCATTCTTTTTGAATCGGTTTGTTCTACTTGGGTCTGACCTGAGTCTTTATCTGTTAATTTAAGTTGTCTTATTTTGCGAATCGAATTTTTTCTTCAGGTGGACGGTACAAGGCAGCGATCTGATATGGGGACCGAGAATGGCCTAGATGAAGCAAGCACATCAAAGAATGAAGCAGAAACAAGCACAAGTGAAGAAAATAGCAATCAAACAGTAAAGACCGAGACAGTTCCGTTTCATAAGTTGTTCACATTTGCCGACTCTACTGATATATTGTTGATGGTTGTTGGCACCATTGGGGCCATTGGAAATGGTGGAGGTATGCCTCTCATGACGTTGCTGTTCGGCGAGCTGATTGATACCTTCGGAAATAACCAGTACGACGCTGACATGGTCGATAAAATCTCCAAGGTACAACTAGCACATCACTGTACGTCGTCTGAATTATGAGGCTAATATCTATCCAACTCATGCTTTCTGGTCTTTCTTCTAATTATGAAATTGCAGGTTTCTCTGAAGTTTGTGTACTTGGCGGTAGGAATTGGAGCGGCAGCTTTTCTCCGTAAGAACAGCCTATCGTCAAAACTGATTCAACTCTTTTGAACTCACAAGTAAAATACACACTAAACATGAGAATTGTTCCTAAAATTTTCAGAGGTGGCTTGCTGGATGGTCACAGGGGAGAGACAGGCGGCAAGAATAAGGGGTTTGTATTTGAAAACAATACTAAGACAAGATGTGGCTTTCTTTGATAAGGAAACAAACACTGGAGAGGTGGTCAGTAGAATGTCAGGAGACACGGTTCTTATACAAGACGCCATGGGCGAAAAGGTACTATGGGGTGTGTCTAGTATCCGACAGAAGCTTAAACGATGATTAGATTCATTTTTCCTAGAGATGCTGTCCAATCCACTCACTGAAAGCTTGCTTACTCGTTTGCACAGGTTGGGAAATTTCTGCAGCTAATGTCAACATTCATTGCCGGTTTTGTGGTAGCATTTGTGAAAGGGTGGCTTCTCGCTCTTGTCCTGCTTTCCACTCTTCCACTTATGGTGGTGTCTGGTGCGGCTATGGCCATCATTATAGGCAGGATGGCGTCTCAAGGCCAAACCGCTTATGGAAAAGCTGCAAACATCGTTGAACAGACAATTGGCGCAATTAGAACGGTAAATATGCAGTTCATAAAAGTTAGAACTGAACTAGATGCTGATGAGAAATTCAACTATTACTGTGGCTGAGAAATTCAATATTTCCTTTCAGGTTGCATCCTTCACGGGAGAGAAGCATGCAGTATCCGATTACAGCAGGTTTCTTGTGGATGCATACAGAACAGGAGTTCGTGAAGGTTTGGTAGCAGGAGCGGGTATTGGGACAGTTATGTTCGTAATTTTCTGTGGCTATGCTTTGGCCACATGGTACGGTGCAAAGTTGATACTGGATGATAAAGGATATAACGGGGGTACAGTGATTACTGTGATCTTCGCTGTCTTAACTGCTTCCATGTAAGATACTACTAGGACTTTATCTTTTGCTCCCAAGTTGAGTTGGTTTCTCTTACTTATCCAAATGGGTGTTATTTTCGTTAGGAATCTTGGTCAAGCAGCCCCTTGTTTGAGTGCTTTTGCGTCAGGCCAAGCTGCAGCTTATAAAATGTTCAAAACTATTGAGAGAAAGCCAGAGATAGATTCTTCTGATGAAAAAGGGAAAATATTAGAAGATATCCAAGGCGAAATAGAGTTGAGGGAAGTTTATTTCAGTTACCCAGCTAGACCCGGGGAACTGATTTTTGATGGCTTCTCTCTTAAAATACCAAGTGGCACTACTGCAGCTTTGGTTGGACAAAGTGGAAGTGGGAAGTCCACTGTCATCAGTTTAATAGAAAGATTTTATGATCCACGTGCTGGTGAAGTTCTTATAGATGGCATCAACTTGAAAGAATTCCAACTCAGATGGATTAGAGGAAAAATTGGTCTTGTCAGCCAAGAGCCTGTCCTTTTTGCATCTAGCATTAAGGATAACATCGCTTATGGGAAGGAGGGAGCAACAACTGAAGAGATAAAAGCTGCAGCTGAACTTGCAAATGCTGCTAAATTCATTGATAAATTACCACAGGTACTAGCTTCTTCCTACTTTAGCACAATTAGAAAACTTAATTGTGGATTCACACATTCTTCTAACTTGCTGCATATTTAACCTTGATGTGTCATCTTTTACTGCTTGCATCTAGGGATTGGACACAACGGTTGGTGATCATGGAACTCAGATGTCGGGGGGACAGAAGCAGCGCATTGCCATTGCAAGAGCAATTCTCAAAAATCCAAAAATCCTTCTTCTAGATGAAGCTACGAGTGCACTTGATGCAGAGTCTGAAAGGATTGTGCAAGAGGCTCTAGACAGGATCATGGTAGACAGAACTACTGTTGTTGTGGCACATCGCTTAAGCACAGTGAAAAATGCTGATATGATTGCCGTGATTCACAGAGGGAAGATGGTCGAGAAAGGTGCCATACAAGCCTAGCCTCTAGTATACCTTCTTTTTTAGTTAAATCTCTGAATGATTATAACATAACACAATCATGTTACCCTTTATGTGCCTATTAATCAGGAACGCACACAGAATTGCTCGAGGATCCTGAAGGAGCTTACTCTCAGCTTATACGCCTGCAAGAAGTAAAAAGGGAATCCGAAGATAGTGTAGATAAAGAAAACAAGCGTGAACTTTCCTCAGAGTCCTTGAGGCGTTCCAGTCAGATAAGGTCATTAGGAAGATCCATAAGCCGAGGATCATCGGTGGGAAATAGCAGCCGCCACTCATTTTCAGTTGCGTTTGGCTTGCCTACTGCAGTCAACAACATGACCGATCCCGAAGCCGAACTTGAAAGTCCAGAAACAAAAGAACAAGCACCCAAGGTTCCACTCCGCCGCCTTGCTTACCTCAACAAGCCAGAGATTCCAGTGCTTCTGGTTGGATCTTTAGCTGCTATTGTGAATGGTGCCGTACTTCCTCTATTTGGCATTTTGATTTCTAGTGCAATCAACTCGTTCTACGAGCCACCTGATGAAATGAAAAAAGACTCCAAGTTCTGGGCATTGATGTTTCTGATACTTGGCATTGCATCTCTGTTGGCAATTCCCGCTCGAGGATACCTTTTTGCCGTTGCCGGGTGTAAGTTAATCCAACGCATCAGGCTGATGTGCTTTGAGAAGGTAGTAAACATGGAGATAAGCTGGTTCGATGATCCTGAGCATTCAAGTGGTGTAATTGGAGCAAGGCTCTCAGGAGACGCAGCAACCGTGCGTGCACTTGTTGGGGATGCTCTGGGACAACTAGTCGAGAATCTCTCATCATTACTAGCGGGTTTGATAATTGCTTTCGTTGCAAGCTGGCAGTTAGCTTTTATTATTCTTGTGTTGATTCCCTTGATTGGAGTAAACGGATATGTTCAAGTAAAATTCATGAAAGGCTTCAGTGCAGATGCAAAGGTGAGATATTCCCCCATTCGACAACATTATAAACTGCATTATCCAAATTTTCCTCCTGATTCCTTATTAGTGCGAATGAATACAGATGATGTACGAGGAAGCAAGTCAAGTTGCCACCGATGCTGTTGGAAGTATAAGAACAGTAGCTTCTTTCTGTGCTGAAGAGAAGGTGATGGAACTATACAGTAAGAAATGTGAAGGGCCTATGAAATCAGGGATTCATCAGGGCTTGATCAGCGGAACAGGATTTGGGTTATCGTTTTTCCTACTCTTCTCCGTCTACGCAACCAGCTTCTATGCGGGAGCTAAACTTGTGGAGGACGACAAAGCGACATTTTCAGATGTTTTTCGTGTACGTACGAATTCTTCCAAGTTACTTGTTTAAAACTATTCACTTTTCAAGTTGAAAACTCAAATATTTTCTCGTGGTTTGCAGGTTTTCTTTGCTTTGACTATGGCAGCTCTAGCAATTTCCCAATCAAGCTCCTTTGCGCCTGATTCTAGCAAAGCCAAGTCAGCTGCTGCTTCTATATTTGGAATAATTGACAGGAAATCGATGATAGATCCAAGCGACGAGTCAGGAACCACATTGGATAGCGTGAAGGGAGAAATTGAGCTTCGACATGTTAGCTTTAAGTATCCATCGAGGCCAGATATACAGATTTTCCGAGACCTTAGCTTGGCCATACGTTCTGGAAAGGTAAAGTTTGTCTATCTCAGGCTCATTTCTTAAATATGAAATGACATGTATCCTAATCCAAACTTGTTCTATGCAGACGGTGGCCCTTGTAGGTGAAAGTGGAAGTGGGAAATCTACTGTGATTTCATTACTGCAAAGATTTTACGATCCTGATTCAGGTTCAATCACACTTGATGGAATAGAGATTCAAAAGTTACAACTGAAATGGTTAAGGCAGCAAATGGGTCTCGTGAGCCAAGAGCCAGTATTGTTCAATGACACTATTCGCGCCAATATTGCCTATGGAAAGGGAGGCGATGCAACTGAAGGAGAAATCATAGCTGCAACCGAACTGGCCAATGCTCATAAGTTCATCAGCGGCTTGCAACAGGTAAAAACAAATATTCACCTCTGTTTTTCCCCTCTTTACAGAGCACAGATCATTCACATGAGGCCAGGCCATTGTACTCACTTCCACATTTGACCTGTTTTTTTTTTCCCTTTCCATTGACAGGGGTATGACACGGTCGTGGGAGAAAGGGGGATTCAATTATCAGGTGGGCAAAAGCAGAGAGTAGCAATTGCACGTGCTATAATTAAAAGTCCAAAGATTTTGTTATTGGATGAAGCAACGAGTGCTTTGGACGCAGAGTCAGAGAGGGTGGTTCAAGACGCATTGGACAGAGTGATGGTGAATAGAACTACGGTGGTTGTGGCCCATCGTCTATCTACAATAAAAAATGCAGATGTTATAGCAGTGGTTAAAAATGGAGTCATAGTTGAGAAAGGAAGGCATGAGACCTTAATTAACATCAAGGATGGGTTTTATGCTTCTTTAGTCCAACTTCATGCCAGCGCTTCTACATCATGAGTTTCTTGTTTTTATTTCTTCTTCTTTTCTTATTTTGTTTCCCCTTGTCCAGACATCTCTGGACTTTCTTTCTTTTACAGCTCAGTTAATATTTTTTTAGGCCGAATACCAAATAGCCGTAGGATTCTTGATGCTTTTTTTTTTTTTTTAGTTCTCAAATACTCCGCTTGTGGCTAAATTATGAAGTCGATTAATCAAAATATATAGATCGAGTTTATCATTTGTGACTTTGTCTGTGAGTGTTTTATTGTGATCTCCTTGTGAAGGGTAAGACCAAGAGCCGTTCACGTGCGTTAAACATTTAAAGGAGCTTGGTTTTTAGGAAGAATTAAGCTTGAACATGAAAAAGACTAATTATCCCTTAATAAATTTTTGACAAGCTGAAAACCACACACAATAATTTTAAATTACTTTTCAGAAATTATGTTTGATTTTTAAATAGCTTTCAATTAATTTTCAGCAATAAACATTAATTTAGTTATTTTTCAAACAACTTTCAGTTTATCAAATAATTTTTTAAAAATATATTAAATCTTTTTGGTTATAATACCTTAATTTACATCAAACTTTAGTTTTATAAGTACATTTTTAGTAACCAGACTGCTAACAAGTTGTAAACCATTGCAAATCCAAATTCAAGACGAAAAAGACCTGGATTCCTGGCAGCAGATCAACCGACTTCGTGTTTGCTTGAGAAATTTCAAAAAATATTTAAATAAAATTTTTCTTGCATGTTTAAAATAAACTATTAAACTACTGACGGCATAGGAAAACACCCCAGGTGGCTATGACGCCGCAATGGACACGTCGCACATTTAGCTAAGCTTCAAAAGGGCGTCATCGCCCCTCGTGAAGCAGCATATAACCTTCAGGCACATATATCGCGAGGCCAAAAGATGTGGTGATGATATGGCGATGTTGGGCAGGGAACAACCGCAGAACTCTATAATCTGGCGACAACCACCAGAGATGGTGATGGATATTTTACCGCAGGACAGGGCTGATGCGGGGATACTACATAGGATATATATCTTTCTGTGTAGTTAGGCTTCGCCCCCTCTTGTCACCGAAATATAAAAAAGCGCGTCATCGCGATTTTGAAAGTCAAATTCTGGTTATTAGTTGACCTTTTTGTCGTTGTTTAATCAAAGGGTCCAAGCAGCGCCGATATTCAACACATCCAACTCGAAAATGCCTCTACGGTTATTAGTTGACTTTAAAAACATAATTACACCAACTAAAATTATTCAGATCAATTTCTATCTTCTCATTTATAGGATCAGATACGGGGTTCTGCGTAATTATCTGTAAATATTTATTCGAGGCGTTTCGTGAACCGAGAACAACCCACCCCACTATTGTGCAAACCATAAAACAAGGAAAAATTAAAGGTCATTTATAAATTTAAACATAAGACTTAAACCAACGCCTCTAAATTTTTCATGCTTCATCCTCTCAAACAAAATCGCTTGAACAAAGAGAAGAACGAGGCAAAAACACCTGTGAGCGCACTGAGGAAATATGGATAGGGAAAAATTCAACAGTCCATTCGAACATCAAAAGCAAAGCACACTATCTTCAACACTAAGAATTTTCAACATGACAGGACGCACCTCTGGATAAGTATCTAACCTTTTACTAAAGCACTGAGGTTTCCTGAGCGTTGAGCAGATGAGACAAATTATTAAAATGATTGAGACACTACCACACTGAGAAGGATGACTTGATCGTCAATATCCTCAGATATTTGCAATACAAATTTCAGAATTCTACAGGATGGTCAGTAGATAAAGATATCCGGACTCTCCTCCCAAAGTAGCTATATCCAGATTTGGCCTTCCGCAGCCTGACAAGAATCAAAATATCCTTCGCCAAAAAGGATCTCAAGACGCCATTACCATGGACTCAGCGGCAGGTGACAGATAAACGAAATGGAAACTCACTTGAAGTCAATTATAAGTAAGAAAAACAGTTATTTATGAGCCTGTCGTTCCAGTGACCAGATGAAAGCAATCCCTCACAAACATCAGCTACCCATAGAGCTCTCCTGAAGCGTCTTGTAAGATAGTTTTATTCTCCGCAACTTCGAGAAGCCGTATACATAATCTACTCAGAGGCTATTTAGTAAAGAATCCAACGATTTTACCTGCCAATGTAACAGTGGAAAGTCAACAGAAAAGACTTTCAAATCGGGAAACACTGTTGATAGAAGTATTATGCTAATGGTAAAGCCCATTGAAGAACTTTAAGATAAAATGTCATTCAGAATAAGGTAATAGTCGGACAAGCATAGATCAAAACGTTTCTAGCATTGATACACACAAGAATTGAGACAAGCCCTCTCTTTCGAAAATGGAAAAACTCAAATAAAATGGAGAAATCAACTTGCTGAAATAAGCATATGGATTTCCTCCATATATAGGATAGAAAGGATGTCCCAGTGCACGAGACCCTGACTAGATGGGGTCTAGGAAGGGTTCATACACAGCATAAATGAACTATAAAAGGATGGCATCAATTTAGGGAAGTCTTGACCGCTCAAAGAATCAACAATTTCAGCTCTCACCTTCACTTGATCAAACCACACTGTTTCAAGGGATGTAAAAAGGCAGTACTTCAGAGGACACAGGCACATACGGTTTCCCTCAGTTTTTCTTATCTACTTCACTGAGGATCTGATATTTACCTTCTTTTCTTCTCTGAAGATCCAGAGACATGGATATGTATACTGAAAGTTTCATAGAGTTTGAACTTCTACAAGTGGCCTTGTTGCTTTGTTCACTGGTTCTTTCAGACTTGTATTGGCAAGTAAAAACTCCATCACACTTCAAATTCTGAGCTCAGTTTATTCCATTTCACAAGCAAAGCAAATCAGAAAACTGAGCAAAATGGTGCTTCCAATCTCTGAAACAGTGAATTGAGTGAGGAGAAAAGTGAGCAAAATGGTGATTATGACCTCTGAAACAGTGCATTTTGAGTGAGAGGCTGAAGCTGTTGGTTTGGCAAATGGTCAGGATGGCCCAAAATTGATGCGGTCCATTTACTGGATAATTGAAATTTGAGAGATTAGAACCACTTTGTTGAGGGCTCCAATGCCCCGGGTCGGATAAAATGCTCAATCTAGTGCGTAATGAATGTATAATGCCTAATTTTGGACATAAAATCAATTCTGCATTTAAACATATGCCAAAGCTATTAATATCATGTTTTCCTCATTAGCTCCACCTACCACTATTTTTTATTTTCAATATTAATAATATAACAACCATAGATATATGCTCAGTTGCTCACCCTGAGGCCCCTCTCCCTCTTTGACTTTATAATTCCTAGAAACCTTTGTTTCAAATCCATTAAGGCTAGCTTAGGTGGTGTGGAAGGGATCTAGGTCATGGTACGGGGATCAAATCTTCTATACCTAAATAAATAAATAAAAAGATATACTCTAGAACTACAAAATCTGCACCGAAGCGTAATATGCTAAAAGCAAAGTAAAAGTATACAACATTTTCACCACAAAAATTATATGATATCTTCAATAAATGATCCATTTATAGGAGCATTGCAAACGTTTCTTTCCTCTTTATTCAACAGCTCTCAAATTCTATAAAATTTCCTTGCAGAGACAATATGACACTCGAAGGAGAATATCATCCCTACAGAATAATAAACAGTCAGACAGATCAAAATGATTGCTGCTGTCAAATAGCATCTATACAGAATAATAAAACCTTGCTGAAATGCTAAAAAATATCAAAATCTGAGATTGGTGTATTGTACATGTCTGTTGTTCACATGTTTTGTATGATAGATTGCAGAACAATTAGAGCAGGAACGTTTTTTCATGAAAAAACAAATTCATTTCACATATGTCTGCTAAACATGGAAGGAGGAGAGCTCATACCTTCTCAATCCTTAGGTAGAGTTTTGCAAAATTTTCCATCCTCAAGAAGGTGATTAATTGCACTCTTAAGCCTGTGATAATCCTCAGGTGAGTTATAAACTTGATGAGAAATTCGGACATAACCAGTTATATAGCCATCCTTATCCCTGGGTTTGCTCTCGCCGTTTCTCAGAGCCTGGTAATAAATTGGGACTTCGATACCATTATATGCCCTCAAATACGATCTTAACCTCAAAGCATCCTCGTCACTCGTAACACAGAGTCTAGAGGGCAATCCCACCATTATCATGCTCGCGCACATATCAGGAGGTGACCCAAGATTTGTACCCCAAGATTCAGCTAGCATGCTACCCATTTTAACAACCTCCTCATGGTTCCTCTTCATGACCCCCTCAATCCCACCTTCGAAGCGATTCACAAAATTTAAGATCGATGGCACCACAAGTTGCGCACTGTAGTCTCGTGCCCCAACCCATGCACTTTCAATCGGCAGCCCCTTCCCATATTCATGCGAAACCACTGGGTGGTGCAGATCACAAATAGCACTAGAATTTTTGCAATGTAAAAACGCAACAGAAGGTGGAGAAAAGAACCACTTGTACAAGTTACTGACATAAAAGTCAGCCCCAATTTCCTTAACATTAATATGTAAGCTTCCGATTGCATGAGCTCCATCGACAAAAACCTGGTCTACTCCTTGCTCCCTACAAATTTTGATTAATTCGCGAACAGGAAGGATAACAGACGGCATAGAAGTGATATGATCGAGGATTGCCAGCCTAACGCTTCCTCCATTAGCTTTACCTCTCTCGAGCCCTTTCTTGAACTCAGTTATAATCTCTTCGTTCGAGTGAACTGGAAATGGAAGCCGAACTTCAACTACTGACCCACCAGCTGGGATAACGTAGGCTTGGATGGATTTTTTGACAGCTTGAAAAGCACAGTCAAACATTATGACAGTGTCGTTCTTCTGAAACTTACCCTGAACAAAACGACGACCGATTTGTTGGAGAACGATGGCAGCGGCGGTGGTCGCGTTGTCCAGGAGGGAGACGTCTTTGACGTCATCAGCGTGTATTAAATCTTTTATTAAAGTCCGGGACTCGAGAATTGCCTTCTGCAGTGTGTTGAAGAAGAAATCGTCCGGCTGCTGGAGGAACCGGAGCTTCCACTTGTTTTGAGCATCGAGAACGGACCGAGGGCAGCTTCCGAAGCTGCCGTTGTTGATTCGGGCCACGCCAGACTGATGGTGAGAAAACTCGTCGCGGATTTCGGATTCTGAAATGAACCGAGACAGCCTCGGCTTTTTAGGGGTGCGGTGGTTTTCTTGGTTAGCCCCGTCGTTCCGATGGTCCTCGTCCATCTTCGAAAACTGTAAAAACCTAGGGTTTATTGGGTAATGCGGCCATCGAATTATAGAATTTCCGAGCACTAGGGCTTTAGCAATGGCCAGTGAGCTCTCGGGTATAGCGGGAGCTGTGGGCGGCAACCAGTGAAGATTAGACG
>QFDD01004655.1:0-16024 GCA_006871305.1 Vachellia collinsii | reverse complement strand
TGAGTTTTGTGGACTTTTAGTTGTTATAATGCCTTGGAGATGACTTAATGTTGATGCTCAATGCATCATAGTATATGTAGGAAGTCCAATTGCTAAGGGGAGAATTTGAAAAGCAAGAGGGAAGTGGAAAAATCACAAGGCAAAGTTAAGGAAGCAAGGTAGCAAAAACTACTAACCCTACACTAATGTTAGCATTGATGATTGTTTATGATTTGTGCCTTATTATAAGTTAATTTGTTGATATTTGAATGTGTGATAGTATGATTTAACATGCCATGGTTATGTGAAAAATGTTTGAAAACATGAGTATCACATGTTCATGCATCACTAGCCAAATAATAAATGATGATCATGCATTTGGTGAATGTGTTGGTGTTTTTGCTATGGAGATTTCTATGAAATCTCATCCTCCCACAATAACACCTTATAGGACAAAGTTCCAAGAACAAAGGCAAGGAACCACAAGAGTAAAGGTGGGTGATTTTCAAATGCAAGGGAATGCTTGTTCAAATGGAATGTAGTTTCATGTTGTTTTTATGGATTTTGAAAAAATTGTATGTTAAACTTATGCACTATGAAGCATGATGTATGAGCTGTGTAAATAGGCTACGCATGCTAGATTATTATGTGAAAGTATTATATGTATTGAAGAGAGGAAGGTGAGAATGCAACTAGTTTTAAAAAGGGTCAAAAGCCCTTACTAAAGGCTAAACTTGAGTTGAAGGCAAAACAGGATAAATAAGATCCAAATAGTTTGAAATTTTCCAGACAAATACTACACATCCCAATCTTTAAAATGAGTCAAAGTTTGTGAAAACTGGATGTGTACACAGAAAGTTATGATTTTCCAAAGTTAGAGGAAAAAAATCTGGAAAATTGAAAAATGACCATATGAACAGTGGATTCTCACGAATTAAACTGTATTAATTGGTCAATAATTTTGATGAAATGATATTTTTCCCCTGTAGAAAATTCAGTAAGCTTCATTTAGAGACTTGAACCACTTTAATTCGAGTTTTCTAGAATTAGTTATGAATTTTCAAAGTTGGCCCAAAAATCTGGAAATTTACCAAGTGAATAGTAACTTTGGTAAGTTTTTAAATTTTCTTGTTTTGGCCAATTCCATGTATGGAAGATAGATAAGTGGTTCAATTATGGTCTCTAATGAGGTTTCAAGAGGTGATTAGTGAGGTGTGACAGTAAACATGAGCTGTTTAGTAAGAGGGATTTGAAGGGTATGGGAGGGAAAAGTTTTAAGTTAGATTTTAACAAAAATAAAAAAAAAATGGAGAAGTGGAGTCAAGAGTTTTTAATTAATTTTTTTACTCTTTTATCTTTCATATTCTCTTTATTAAAGTTTTATAACCCATCTTCTCCAATTCTTGTTTTAAATTCAACCCAAAAAATTTCCCCTCCCCTCCCCTCCAAATCCCTCATACCAAACAGACATGTTTTGGACAGCCTAACCAGCTTATGACAGAAAATTGTTTGAACTTTGCATCAAAGAATTTGATCTTGTGCATTTATTTCACTTCCATTTTACAGCAGCAGGTAAGAGGATAAACTTGAGCTGATTGAATGGATTGGATTGCCAACCAGGTTTCTCCCTCAGTCAATAATTATTCTGCGTTCATTTTGTACTATAGCAATATGAACTAACTGAGCATGTCACAAGGTTGTTTCAATTTTACTTCAGAATTCTAAAAATACACATGAGAGTTATTAAACCGTTTAACCCTTTGGAATTTGTTGCATTTTACCCCTATTTTGACAGTAAATACCATGGAAAGGAAAAGCAAGGGTAGAGATATCTATGTACCCTTCCCAGGTTGAGTAGAGTATAATACTAATTCCGAAAGCAATTTTTTCCTCTTCTTCCTTCTTCTTTCGGTAATACACAACATAAGGACAAACTGTCAATAACAGAACCCCCAGTATTGCTCCAGCAGATATTCCAACAATAGCCATACTTTTTAGACCTGCTTATGTAGAGAAAAAACAATATCAGTCCAAAGTAGTATTGGCCTTTCTTTTTTTTCTAAGTACGAGAATCCTCGTACTGGAAGTAATCATCTTCGAGGCATTATGAAACATTAATATAGGCACCTCTCTTAGTGAAAATTCGAATCTCTCCTTGTCATGGTGTGATAGACTAGCCTCTGATAAAACGGTGTATTAAATGAGAGAAACTTATTAAGGAGAAAGAAGGACAAACCTTTTGATCTGGGGCAAAAAAAAAAACAGAGAGAACAAACATTAGTA
Organism: Vachellia collinsii; assembly: GCA_006871305.1. NCBI lineage: Eukaryota > Viridiplantae > Streptophyta > Magnoliopsida > Fabales > Fabaceae > Vachellia > Vachellia collinsii. The sequence goes on along the minus strand of QFDD01004655.1, from coordinate 13,762 downwards.
TTACAAAAGTTGGAGCAACTTACAAGAACTTACCCTGAATTTTACCAAAATTACACACCCATTTCCAGATATACTTTTTAGTCCACCTTTAAAATTTTTTTTATTAAAAATACCCATTATTAACTAAATTATACAAATATGGATTTTGTCCAAATAGGCACAAATAAAAAGACAGAGAAGACTTTGTTTTCACTATTTTTAACAAAAAAATGCATTTATGTAATGAAATGTATTTCAGAAAAACAAAATTTAGAATTTCGATAAAAATGTAGCGCATCGATCACTTTCTTCAAGTAAGCACGTGTAGATTTTGATAATAGAGGAACCTCCAGCAATTTATTCAAAAGTAACTCACAAGAAAGTAGGGCAGTTACCTAGGAGGCAGGGGCACATAAGCACCATTTTTGTCTGAAAGGTGGAACAAAAAAGTAAAACAGAGTGAGGAGAATGCAGAAATATTTATAATATCCCTCCCAGAAACAATATCAGTACCTGTTAGTTAACCATAAGCCTCAATGCTTTTCTTTCCATGTGAGCATTTTTGGACGATAAATTACCAGAAATCATTAATAAATTTTTGTTATTTTTTTTACATGATTCACATTAGTTGACTGTTAATTCACAATCATTAATGCCAATAGAAGAGTTAATTTCGTTCAAAACCCATGGCATGGTAGACCTTCTCACAGAGACAAAGATTGGATCGAAGGCCATGCTACAGTAAAAAAGGTAGCTCAATTTTACAAGCAAAAAGCAATGATTCAGACGCATTTGTAAATTCTTCATGATTCAAAGTCAAGTCACCAGAACTGAATGCCCTTTGGTAAGTGCATAATGCAATTTTCAGAGGTTGAAAAAGAGGACCCAAATTTTTATACATAGCATTTATCTAAATTACATAAAATAAAAGTTTTGTTAACATCAATTAAAATCAATAAATATGCAATGTAATCGATTTTTTTTAAATATATCATTATTTATAAAGATGATGAGTAAGAGAAAAAATGAGCGAAAATGATACTATCTTTATGGGAAAATTAGAATAAAAGACCTAAAAAAAATTTCTTATCTTCCCATTTCAAGTGTTTATCTATTAGTAACAAATAGATATTAATTCAAATTATATCATATCCCATATTTTAAATAAATAAATGAAATAAAACTGTTTACACATCCGGATTTGTCGCATAGATGACTAAAAACAGAAATGTTTTATTATAAACCTTATATAATTGGGTAGCTCGTAACTAAATAAATGTGGCAAATAAATAATAAATAAATGAAATAAAATTGTTGCTACATCTTTATTTCATGAAGTTGTCCATCATTTAAAGTTTTATTATCATCTACACTAAATGTGACCCTCCATGCTTTTATTATTATTTATTTATTTTTCATGTTAACCATTGTAATTTTTTTTCATTTTAATCATAAACTTGTTTTTTAAAAAAAACAAAGAATATGTTAAAATTAAAAATATTATTATAAAATACATATTTCATCTCAAAAGGTTTTGCTTCTCTTTATCTTTAGGTTATTTAGGAAGATAAATGAAACTAACTAACTGATAGATTTGTCATTTATTTAAACTAATTTATTTAATTTATAAATTAATATATAATATAATGATATACATATATGAATCCATAATATATGTTACAATTAATTAATTAATTTAGCTTTTTCAACCTTTTAAAACAAAAATCAACCCGCTCTTGATTAGGAATGACCCCACACTCAAAAATTAAACAAAAAAAAAAAAATAGAGAGCCTGTAGCAAGAACAAAACTAGTATAAAGCCAAAAGAGTTGCATAAACTTATAAAACCAGTTTAATAAAAATAGTTTAATAAAAAAAATTATATTTAGTAGGTCTTGAAATCATAACATAAAAAGTGGTTACTTAATATGCAATTAGTGGGAACAAAGGAAATCTGGCAAGAGACTTTTTCATCTATCCATTTTTATATTTTAAAATCTGGTCCCTTCAAATAATTATCATTTTTATAGTCCCTCATAATAAATATTTTTATTAGATCCTTGATTCTAATTTTCACTATCTTTTTTATAAGGTATCTACTAATTTTTTTCTCTCAATATAAGTCACCAACTAACTCATTAATTCCTATTTTCCCCTTTATTCTTTCATTCTAGGTGTATAGCTTAATCCTTTATTTATTATATATTAATCTTGCATTCGTACATTACACCCCAATCACACCCCGTTAGAGTAAATATTTAATAGAAATAGAGTTAATGTTATGAAATTATAGTATATGGATGTCCATACCATTCAAGAAAAACATTTCACATTCCTTCCCAAATTGAATATCATTATACCTTGTAACCTTCTATTGAAGAGTTTCTAGCATTTATCTCATATGTAACATATAATTGTACAATTATGTTGATTTATTCTCCTTACAATTTGTAACTCTTTAGATTAGTATCCAATGTTGGTTTCATATAAATAGATGTGTTGTATACACATTTGAGAATACAATGAAATGAAAGAGAGTCCATATTTATTCTCTCCTTCAACTTTCTCTCATTTTCTCCATCTCTCTATCTCAATTTCTTGCATATTCTTTTATTTTCATAACACGTTATCAGCACGATACTCTACCGGATGAGTTCTTAGCATATTGTTGATTCTTGTAAATTTTTGTTTGTTGCATAATGACATATAGATTGTGTGGTATGTAAGGTTTTTTTTCTCAGAGTTACCTTAGCAACTCCCTCTACTTTCTCTTACTACATCTTTGATTTATTTACTCTTGATCAATCTGGGATAATCTGATGAGCCACTATATGGTATTAGTTGATTCTTTTACCGGATGTTTTAAACATCGGATTCCATAGTTAGGATTGGAGATTGTTGTTATTATTCTATCTTATTTCAATTTTTCTTACAAGTTCTTTGATATTATTGATGTTATTTTAGTTTTGGCTTATAATCTAATTTTATATTCTGAAAGTATGACCTGAAGTCATATTATCTTGGTTATACGGCCAAAAGCCATATCCATCCATTTTATATCTTGAAATGATATAACCAGAAGTTATATCAAATGGCCAGAAGCTATATATCTTTTTCTATCTGACAATATAGTCAGAAGCTACATTCATTTGATTCATTATTATATGGCCAGAAGCCATATACTTTAATTCCTTATTATATGGCCAGAAGCCATATACTTTTGTTGGATAGTCAGAAGTCACATGATTCATTTATCCTGAAGATAAATAACTAAAAGTTATATAATACTGAATTCTTATCATTGGCCTGAAGCCATATGATTTTAATTTTTGTTATAATATTTTACTTTATATTATTTTTTATCTTTACGAATTTTATTTAATTATCATTCATATTATTATATTTGCATTGTTACATTTTCTGCTATTTTTATTTTATTCATTGTTATTAATTTATTTTATGTTATTTATTTACTGTTATTACAGTAAACCAGAAGTTTACTGATCAATACAAATTTATTGTTAGTATGACTTGTTTGATCATCCAAGTCATATATATAAGATGTAAGATATATTCAAAAATTATGAACTGACATCTATTGAAGAACCAGAAGATTCTTTATGAATAGCCAACATATTATATAATTCAAAAGTTATTTATGTGCTACTAGTTCTCAATATAATATGGATCATGAGAAGATCAGTAGTCATGATTTGAAATATATCTCTACATTTCTGGAAATATATTGCACTCATATGGGCCCATTCAAAAAGTATGTAAACCATACAAGTATTCAGTAAATTTGATGGATGCATCTACAAGATGGTTGCATTTGTGATCATTATTAGTTTGCAGCCTGAAGTTTGCAAAATTGTTTGAATAAATTATTATAATGCTGAGTACATAATTTCCAAATTGTACGACCCATAAATCATTTGTTAAAGTGTAATACCCTCCATTTATGCAACCTATTGCACATTCGGAAGCGTTATGGTTCAGGCAAATAAATAATTAAAGCCCATAAATTAAAAACATGCATCTTGACTAATGGGTTACTATTCATTTGGTATTTTCAGACTTTTAGTCCAACTTTAAAAAATCATAATTAATTCTAGAAAACTCATATGAGGGTGTTCTAAAATTTTTTTGAAAGCTCTTGCAATCCTTTACATGAGAAAAAATTATGATCTTGATCATAGAATATTGGGGTTAAAACAGTTTATTGAATTACCAAACCCTCTTTGATTTACTAACACACTTTGTGCTTCAACTTCAAAAATTCATAACTTAATCTATAGAGCTTCAATTAACCTCATTTAGGACCTAATGGAAAGCCCCATGTGTCTACTTCGTCCATAAAAATTATCATGAGTAATAGAGATCATTTACTCTGCTTTAACGAGTCAAACATTAGTCATACCTTGAAAACCGCTCAATCTGGATGATCATGATTATGCATATTTAAATCATACTTTCAAGGCCATACTTAGGCATACAATCACTTATCGTTCATCAATATGTATTATATGTATATGCCAAGGCCTCATATTGAATTTACACAACTTATAAGAATTGTTATACATTTAATAACTTGCAGCAAAATAATGCTATAAAAGTTTATCTCTTTTATTTTACTTACCCTTTGCCTTTTGCATTCACTTTTTTCTTGGAAGCTTGTGACCTAGCATGGTTAGTTATTGATGGGTGAGATTCAAAGAATCCCAGTAGCAAACAATTACCATTCAAACAGCCAAGTTATACTTCCATCATTTACTAATTAACAAGTAACATTGCCAAGGCTTATAAATAACAAGAACATGCATTTAAAATATAGAATTGTCAATCATGGCCATGAAACAATTCAATGAGTCGTTCACATGTTCAAGATAAAATAATTACTCAACTCATGGCAAGTTAGGAAGTATAACAAAATATAAACACAACTTAAATGTAAGAATGGGTAAAGTTGCTACCTTTAAGCTTTATTAACTTTTCTCTTGCTTTTCTTTTCTTCCCATACAAGGAGCTTCATTAGCCAAACTTCCATTCTCACTTCCATTTTACCTTCTTTGGATTTCCTTATTCACCATTTTTCTTGGTGGGCTTGAGCAAGTGTTGAATCCTAAATAGAAACGCGCACGTATAATGTTAATTATACGTCTATCGAGTTTTACTTAACTCCTTATATTCTAACCCCATTTCTTAACCACTTGCCTAACTTAACCAAACAGTGGCCATATTTAATTTAAATCTTTCATCATTTGAAGACATCTAAACAATTTAACCTAAGGATCTCAAAATATCCTTTAATTCAATAAAAGCTTCCCTTTTTAAACATGAAGCATTTTCTTAACTTAAACCAAGCAATAAATCCTCAATTCGAATGTGTGTGTGTGTGTGTGTAAATTTATCTCACAAGAATAACCCAACGTTCATTTGTAAGCCCTTCTAAACTTCACATAACCTTCACTTTAACTCTGGAATTTACATACTCTAAATTGTCCTAGCTTTAATAATTCCATTCCAGTAATTTCCTTCACACACACATCATAACAAATTTATATAAACGCACATGCACAGACCCAATAACTCCATCCTCTTCTTCAGACCCAGAGGTTCAATTTCAGATTTCAAACTTTTGTTATTTCTCTTTAATCCACAAAACCGAGAGCCCCCAATTTCCTTTAGCAGCAAAGAGAATTTAAAACAAACATGCATGCTTAACTTGATGACCCTGTTACTCAGCCATCAGAACTTAATTAAATCCCAAGGAGTAACGCAATCGAGACTGGAAACAGATCAAATGTGTATAATATCACTGTGTATACGAAACAGATCTGTGACTCAGAGCTTCCAAAATCCAAAACGTATTACATGAATCACAAGAAAAACAGCTCAAATGCCAAGCACCATCATAATCAAAATGAAAGACCTCAGCTCATAAATCAATTCCTTGAAGAAACAGGGACCCAACTCGATGAAACCGAAACCAATTCCTCTCCACACAAAGATTTGATGAAACTATCATATGCACACTTGGTTTAGCTCAAGTAAACTCCATTATGAACGTGCTTTAAGCTAATCAGTGAGCTTATTCTGCTTTGCCTCTTATTTCTCGATTTGTTATAAGCTCAAAACCCTTCCCCAAAACAGCAAACCAAAGACGAAAATAGAAGGGTAAGCTTACCTAGTCGAGATCCCGCAGCTGCTCGCGTTCTCCAGCCACGTTTTCCCGGCAAGTTCCTCATCTCTGACGGCGAGATATGCTTCTCACCCTGTCTCTCACTCTTTGTTCTCTCTCTCTCTCTCTTGGACATGGAAGCTGGTGAAGAATGAAGAAATAAACTGATGGTGTGGGGGGGTCATTTCACTTCTCAGCCATGTGGTATACGTGGGTTGTGGCATGAGTGCCATATTTCTTTCCTTTTTTTTCTCATTCAAATAAAATAAGATATTTCAATGAGTAACTTTTCCCCAAATTTAACTTTCAATATGAACAATAATTCATCTGATAAATGTTTAGGCATTTTACTTATTTTTTTCAATTTTTTTAAAATACTTTTGACCTAAAACTTTATTCATGTACTTGCCTAAAATTTTGTAATTGGCTTCCCAAAGCTTCAATTATATTTCATAATATATTAGTCAAAATTTGGGATATTACATAATGCCTCCATGTATAGTTTGATCAATACTTATGAAAACAAGATTTCCACTTCAGTGTTGACATATTTGATTTAATATATTGCAACACTTATACACATCAAGTCAACAAAATTCTCTCCATGAAATTGGTTTTTGGTCTGGAGCCAGATATTTTCCATCTCAAGTGTTTAAATGTGCAATGTTTGTTTTTATTGATCCACTATAATGCACATATATGGAAAGTTCAGATAAATGTTGTGCAAGATTCTTTTCCTTGTTTGTCTCTAAATGAAACAAAATGGTGTTTCTAAAAAGAACAAATAGGCTTATGAGACTTGTACTGCATTATTGGTTAATTGTCATTTGACAAAGTTTTTCCACATGAGGGGGAGAAATTGAGTAGTTGGAAAAGAAAATATATTAAATGCATTATTAATATAAAATATAGATCCTCAAAAATAATAGTATGAACCTAAAGTTCATCGAATATTGTATTCATGATATTTTACAAAATATATGCCAGATTCAATTATTGACTTAAATGAGAATTATTAATTCTCATATTCCAGCTGAAAATGCTCCAATTAATATAAATAAGAATGAGACATGCCTGAAACATGTGAAATTAATAGGTTCCAAATATAACACTTTGGATAAAGAGGAGCATATTTTAAGATGATCATATTGAGGAGGCTGGCACTCCAGAAGAGGCCAAGACATAACTAATTACAAAACCCTCAAGAGAAGTTCAGGTACCTGAAAAGTAATATTGAGATTTTGATAAGTTATGTCGCAATGAGAAAAATGGAACCGAAAAGGATAAAGTTGTCGACAACAATTTTGATAATAATATCACGTGATCGAATGAGGATCTTCTACATAAATCTGTCGTACAAAGTAGACAGAAAAGTCATTGGCCATGATCAAAAGTGAAAGGAAAAGACGCAATGAAAATACAATTATGCTATTTCGATGTGAAAATTATGGACTTGCAGTCCAAACACATGAAATACAAAGTTATTATATGATATGCTAACATTTACGTGAAAACAAAGATTTTCACAATGGTATGATAGTTATGATGATATATAAGGTATATTATTTTGTGGTGGATGAAAAATAATTACTAGTCTGGCATAATATATGAAAAATATGCGTCTATTGAATATTATTAACACCTATGTATATGGATCATTGGAAAGTGAAATGTGTATCAGAATGTTGGAATGATATATAATGTTGAAGCATGTCTAAGAATATCACTAAATATTCTTGTCTCCACCGTTGATGCCACCCTCTACCTCTTCCTTCGTAATATAAATCATTTTAATGGTAACTAATACTTATTTCTCAGTTGTGTCCATATAATTAATGTTTAAATTTGACTCATTGTATTTTTATCTATTTTTAAGAAGTTCATTTAATATGGATAAAGTTAATAAGATTATTTTTTAGTCTTGTGTCATGAAACAAATATGTGAGTTTCCGGTTCCCCATTTCATCTATGTTCAAGTTTTTATATTTTACATAAAAGACCACTCATTCTCATGCAAGACACGAGCTCTAGACAAGTCTGAATGTAACATTCTCAAAGCCCTCCCTCGTAGATATTGTCCTTATTGCAAACAAATGAGGGTTTAGTTTTTATGGAGTTCTACAATACTCTAGAAAACGCGTCTACAATGGGAATGTATCTATACCCTTATAAGGCGTGCTTCGTTCCCCTTTTCAACCGATGTGGGACTTCACACTGAGCCCACCAACAAGATAGGGATTATTTCATATAAGATATTAAATGTGGATACATCTCCTAACATAAATTTTCAGGATTTATTTCTCATCCCTTGATTTCTTTCTATTGTTGCCCCACACTTTTTCCTTGACTTGGACATTCCTTCAAATGATCTTTTAGGCCCAATTCCTTTCAGAATAAATTACTACCTCCAGTCTTTAATATAAATTTCAATTACCAAGATTATCACAGTAGATGTGTTAGTGGTTTCATGTACCGACTTATGCAAGGAGACACCATCACTACGGAGCTATGGGCGTGCTACTTTGGACTGAAGATAGCTTGGGATATGAGCTTTTAAAACATCACTCTGGAAACGGACTCTTTAGACGTGGTGAACCTTCTTACTGGCCGGACTATCGCCCACCACCCTTATCAAAGCCTAGTGAATGAGATTGTGAGTTGGCTCAAACTAGACTGGAGAACAGAGGTACAACAGATTGTGAGGGATGCAAATGAAGCAACACACTTTCTAGCAAGGCAGGGGCTATCATGTGTTCCTAGTTTTCATCCTTTCTTTAGTAGTTTTGAGGCTTTAGATAGAGTTCTATTGCAGGATCTCCCCCGCTTGCCTCAGTCTAGCTCGAGTTTATTTGCTTACATCTATGCATAAAAATAAATAAATAAATAAATCCCAATTGACTTTTTTTAAAGAGAGATTAAAAAAAAATTTAAATAAACTGATATATTTATTATTTTCCTTTAGACTAATTTGCTTGATTTATAAACTGATATATAATATAATAATATATAAGTATTTTAGAATATATATATATATAACCTAAAGTAATTTATTATACTTCCTTAATTTCCTCAAATAAAAGCTAATTGGGTGCTTATACTAAGAAATGAAGGCAACTAGTGTATAATATTATCCATATATTACTGCTTGGTTTTTTTTTTTAATCTTTGTTTTATATATGCAGGTTATTTAGGGCTTGTTTGCCAATCAATTCTCAAAAGCAATTTTACGCAAGCCGAGATAAAACTCTCTCACATACTTACCTCGGATTCTGTGAAACCACAGTTTAAAACCTAGGTTTTGTTACTTCCCAAATAAGCCCTTAGTCCTTTTATGGTTTCGCTTGTTCTGCAATTTGCCAATAGCGGGCTTCAAATTTTTCTATGGGCTGGCCTAGGGGCCTTCCCCTGTAAAGTCAATCTTGCAATGGATCGTCTGTGTTTGTTTAATATTGGTCACTGGGTTATATCTTTCTCTGAAATATATTTCTCCATCTCTGTTTTTTGTTGATGGACCCAATATATATATATATAATATTTATGTATATATGAAACTAAAGATTGAGTTTAACGAAAGAGTTAGTTCTAAGTGTCAAACCTAAATTCAAATCCTTTTGGGAGAAGTATCCATATTTAGTGGTCGATAGTTTCTTAAATAGGATTGTCTCTAATTGAATGATATATATGCTTATTCATTAAAATAGAAACACCAATTTCTCGAAGTTTGAAGTTTCAGGGAGTTCCGCCAGCCTTAAGATTAGGTTTCACGGCTCTTAAAATTCTATTCTAGTAGTTGGATTAGCATCCTATAGGATACGCTGGAGTGCTTGAGACTAACGCAGGCTCAGTCGTGCAATATGCGGAGCTACTCAAAGCTTTGTGAGAGTTACAAAGTCGCTCGAGCGTCACCTTAATTGCTGTCAATCTTGTTTAATTGAGTTGCTTGCAGATTGGGCTTCCATGAGTTTTTCATTTTTTTGAGGTATTATAATAAAGTTCACTCTTTATGTATCGTTTTGCTTCTTTTAACAAAATTATATCATTATTATGGTTCAAATCTTATCCTCACATTTAGTACTCGATAGTATTTGAATAGATTGCCTCGAGTAAGAAAATATGTGTGCTTAGCCAAAGTCACACCATTTTTTTTTTTTTTTGAAAAAAAGAAAGAGACACCCATTTGTGGTTATATGGTTCTGTCTTACCATCTATATTATAAAAGGCACCTTCTAATATAAATTAGAAGGAGTAATTATTAGTTCCTGTACTCATAATTACTAACTATATGGCCAATGTGAATACCAACTTTGGGACGTATTAATCAACGCAAAATAGAAACTAAAAAGGAGATTTTTTTTAATAAAAAATAAAATGGTGAAATAAATTCATCTATTTTCAGTGCTATAAAAATTATTATAATTAACTATCTCTTTGCGAAATACATAATAAAAAATATATTTATTAACTAGGACTATTATGAAAGTGATAATACAGAAAAAGGTAATTAATGATTTGAAAGAGAAATATAAAACTCCATGTGGGTGATATTTGATAACTCTCCAATTTTTATTATTTTTGAGATATATTTTTGATATATTTGGAGAGTTATCAATATAAATTTTAAAAGATTCTGAGTTTAAAATAGTAAATCTATCAAATAATGTCATATCTTAGGGATTCATTAAATCATAACTGATAATGAGAATAATTTATTGTTTTTAGGAATTTTTATTTTTTGCTTTATTCTATTTTTTTTTGTTTTTATTATTTTGTTATTTTTTATTAGGAAACAATAGAAAAGGAGAAGATCTTGGCAAATCAAGATGGGAGAAAAGAAAGATTAAAAAAAAGAAGAAAAGAAATAAAAAATAAAAGAGGATCAGCGGTGGAGCAATGGCAATATATATATATATATATGGAATGCAAGCAGGCAGAAGGGAAGGGACGTCCAGAGCCATCAAATTCATCTGTAATCCATTGGCGTCCAGATCCATTCACGCATACATCCATCTACGCACAGTCCCGCATCCATCTACGCACACATACACATCTTGATCCATTCACCCACGCATCCGTTCACGCACACACATCCATCGAAGACGCGGCGCACACAAGCACCCAGGAGCAGGCAGCAACGTATTGGAGAGAGAGATCATCAGGAGGAATTAAAGAGGAAAACATTTATTTTCTTTATTCCTTTTTGATACTTTTCTTGATCTGAATATTTCTATTATTTATTTGTTTAGAACTATGTGTGGCTAACTCTCTCTAGATCTAGAGTAGCTATGAACTAATTTAAGGATTTGAGCATGTTTGAACCAATTTTTATGTTTAATTTTAATTATGTTTATTCAGTTTAATTTTATTGTCTGTTTAATGCCTGATCAACATTAAATATGAATTTGGAGAATTTAGGTTAACCTTGGGAGAGGGACCTTTAAACTGAATAATGTGAGATTAGAAATTATTCTAATTTGCCTTTAGGATATGAATATACCTACGGGACTCACATAATCATATTAGAGTGAAACCATTCTAATTAATGCCTCTTAAATAACTATATAAGGAATAATATTTTTATTTGAGAGAGGGTTGTAGATAATCGGGAGACACTACAACTATTTAGACTCTAGATTAACAAATTAAAATTTAATATATTTATTTGGGTAAAAACATGCTCTAAAACTTAAAGAAGGGATTAGCCACTCTAGGTTGCTTGTGTCAATTAAAAGTTTCTAGTTATTTTAGAATTAATATTTTAGTTATTCTTTGCAAGGGAGAGCCAAAGAGTGGCTGAATAACTTAGAAGAAGGCAATGTTTCTTCTTGGGACCAATTGGAAGAAAAGTTTAGATCCAGATTCTTCCCGCATAATAAAATGGTAGATGTGAGAGCTGATCTTACTAATTTTCACCAACAATTTGGGGAGCATCTGTATGAGGCTTGGGAGAGATTCAAATTGCTGGTAAGGCAAAGCCCAGGTCATAATCTAGAGAAGTGGGTCCTACTTCAAATTTTTAGTACCCGATTGACTCCTGAATCTAAGTCTGAGATGAATGCTGTCACTAATGGTGGAATTACAAAGCAGCCAGTAAATTATGTCTGGAGTTGTTTGGATGATTTGTCAGCTGATTTCATCCAAAACAATAATGAAAGGAGGCAAGTAAAATCTATTGAGAGAGTCACTGATGACTCATCTTCACAGATAGTCGCTATGCTCAGTGATATGAACAAGAGATTTGAAAACTTAGAAGCACGAGTAAGTGGTGGACACGCAGGAGTCAATGCGGTATGTGTTCCTTGTGAATATTGTGGTGATAGTCATACTAATGGCCAGTGACTCATATCCCCACAAATAGAGCCTGTGAACTTTACCGGAAACTACCGTGGTAACCAGAATAACCCCTACTCCAACAATTATAACCAAGGATGGAGGAATCATCCTAATTTTTCTTGGAGTCAAGGTCAATCTTTAAATCAAGCTTCAAGTTCAGGATCCAAACAAATGAATCCTCCAGGATTTGAAGCTCCAATTAAACAGCTTCCAATTCAGACGGATCCTTTTCAACATATTGATAAGAGGATAGATATGATTGAAAATATGATGATGCAAGTTGTGCAAAATCAACAAAGATCTGAGGCACGGCATGATTCATCTATCAAGAATTTGGAAGTACAAGTTGGCCAATTGGCTGCAAATCTTAATAATATGAAAACTAATGGCTTACCAAGTAACATGGTTATTAATCCTCGTAGAGATGGAAAAGAGGAATGTAAGTCCATTACTCTCAGAAATGGAAGAGAGTTACCTGAGATACAACCATCTATAAGGGAGTCCTTAGATTCTAAAGTCCAAGAAACTCCTGGAGTGGTTGTGGAGAATGATAAAGAGTCTGCACAAAAAGCTAAGGGGGAAGATGAGCAACAAGAGGACAAGGAATCTAAAAGGAGGAATGAAGCAAAGAAAAAGGAAACAAACAATGGAAATCTTCAATGGGTGCCACCGTTACCCTTTCCTCAACGATTCCAAAAGAGGGCTTTTGATGAACAATATAAGAAGTTTTTGGAGATTTTCAAGCAGCTGCATATCAACATCCCTTTCATAGAGGCTCTAGAGCAAATGCCTCAATATGCAAAATTTCTGAAAGAGATGCTAACTAAGAAGAGGAGGTTTGGTGATCATGAAACGGTAGCTCTTACAGAACAATGTAGTGCTATTATCCTTAACAAGTTACCTCCTAAGCAGAAAGATCCAGGTAGCTTCTCAATACCTTGCATGATTGGGGAGAGATTTCAAGGTAGAGCCCTATGTGACTTAGGATCAAGTGTTAACTTGATGCCTTTGTCTGTATTTAAAAAATTGCAGTTGGGTGAAGTTAATCGAACTTCTGTGACACTGCAACTTGCTGACAGAAGCTTAGCTTACCCCAAAGGTATTATTGAAGATATCTTAGTTAAAGTTGACAAGTTCTATCTCCCTGCAGACTTTATTGTCTTAGATTGTGATGAAGATAGGGAGATACCACTCATTGTGGGTAGACCTTTCCTAGCTACAGCCCGAACTCTCATTGATGTTGAAAAAGGTGAAATCAAGTTGAGAGTGCAT